>DWRE01000284.1:0-10250 GCA_018251075.1 Metardaris cosinga cedra | reverse complement strand
TGAAACGTGGGAATGTTCTGCATTCCTCTGCCTACCTCTTCGGGGATTACAGGCGTGAAGTTACGTTTTTTTTTTACATAAAATAACTATAATAATGGAAGCACGTTCAATTGAGTATTTGGTTACTTACTTGCCAATAGCTTCCAAGAGAAAGACCACATTATCAGAGTGTCCGCGTCGAGTGAGAGGTATATTTTTGCAGGATTCGGGCAGAGAGCGTGTAAGGATCGCCTGCAGTAAACCGTGTGGAGCAATCTCCACCAACACTGCATTTGAAGGGATCAACTGAGATGTCTCCTCAAATAGCACGGGGTTCTAGAAAATTATTTGATAGTATGTTATAGTTATAGTATGTTCAATCATGTCTTCTGATCAATAACAGCTTTCCATTCGAAAAACAAAATCAAGCTGATATATAAATCACTCGATCTAGCCAGTTAATAATAATATGTTAATATACATAACAGACCATAGAACACGAATAGGTAAATACTAGCCAATAGATTATTGGTGTGATATTCCGCTGATGAATACATGGCACTGTCGGCGTCCCATTTCTTCATCGGGACAGAAGTAGACAGCCAGCGCTCGCTGCGTTTCTTCGGAGACTTTATAACTTCACCCAAATATTTCAAAAGTCCAGGTCCTCAAAACATAATATTAAAATGGATTACTTTACTATTTTATTATTTTTATAACCATATTGGTATCATTAATATAATATATTTTAATACCTGCTTTTGCTATGTAGCGTGAGTGATAGGCAATGTTGGAACAAGGTACTTCCTTGGCGAAAATATTTTTGGAAACCAATGTAGCTACAAATTCTCTCATTACATCCGCGGGACCGGAAATAGTGCAGGATTCGGAACTGTTGTGACATGCCACGTCTATTTCCGGTGGGCAATCTGAAATTATCTACAACGTAGAAAAATATTCATTGAATTAGTAAGTAAATATTGTAATTCTTAGTATTGATAATAACTTAATAATTAAACAAACCTTTTGATAGCCAACACCGACGGCGGCCATAGAGCCGCGTATGAAGGGTGTCTGCACAGATACGAGACCGCGGCAGTACGCCGACAAAATCATCTCCTCCGCCGTAAAACATCCGTCAGCGTATGCACATCCCAGCTCTCCCACACTATGTCCTGTGCATTATTATTAAAAAAATATTTAAATAAAATGATTTAATAAATAAATAATAAAATAAAATAAACCGGTGAAACGTGGGAATGTTCTGCAATTCTCTGCCTACCTCTTCGGAGATTACAGGCGTGAAGTTACGTTACGTAATAAATAAATACAAGATAAAAACAAATAATAAAATGATAGGGTAAAAACAATTGGTGAACAACAAATTCGCGTAAGTTAAAAATAGCCCAACTGCCTTTGCTTTTAGTTCGTTAATAAAAGATATACATACCTTTAAGTTAAAATAAAACGTACATCAATGATATTTTTGGATTTTATCAAAACGTTGGTAATGCTTAGTAAGATAGTTTATAAATTAGTCATTAATAATAATAAAAGAAATTAATAAAATAACACCAAATGTAAATCAGAATATAAAAATGAAAAATGACGTCCTACAAGGAACAAGGAAGCGTCTCAGGACCTCTACTTTTACTTTTCTCTATATGCATATACGAATGATCTTCCAGATTACATTGATCCTAAAAGTATTTTGCTGATTTGTTATTTGCTTCATATAATATTAATATTCAGAAGCTTTCAGAGATCTAATTACATAAAAAATTAACGTCTTTAAAATTATTATAGACATACATATGTATGTATTATAGCTAATGCTGTCAATACTCTAAAAGTTATTATGTTGCACGAACGTTGACGGTACAACTTGTGATTTAAGATCAGTAAGATGTGAAGAGAGCATTAAAAAACTACAAATACTGTTTATAATATACAAATACATAATTGCTATTACAAATTACAGTTTCGATAGGGTAGACAAAACTCACCAATAATGTTATCGGGTACTAGACCCAACGCTCTGAGAATATCAGTAATTCCTATTTGTACTGCGGCAATTCCTACAAATGAATGCAGGATATTGTCAAAGATAGTTTTATCGGGACTAGTGATAATGTGGACTATATCAAGGCCTCTAGGCTGCAAGACTCGATGGCACCTGTGAAACATCGGGGTAATTTATGAATAAAATATAATTTAATATAAAAACTGAAAATTATTTGAACTTAGGTACCTTTAAAATTGTTTTATGAAAAGTGCATTTACCTTTCAATAGCAGCGGCGAAGATTGGAATGCGCATGAGCTGCGCGCCCATGCCCGCCCACTGCGAGCCCATACCGCTGTACACGAACCAGAGCGGACGCTTCACGTAATCAAAGTACGTTACTTTGTCGCATAAACTAACAGTTTCTTCTTTGTCATTCTCACCTTAAAAGATAGATAGCATTTAAGTGACATTTCCCATAAGATTTTAAGATGAAATTATTCAAAGTTAAATCTCACCCAATATAGTGTATCCTCTTCCCAGGTTTCCAGAGATTACACTTAAGTGAATATTATGCAACAAAGCCAGCTCTTCGGGGTCCACTGGACGAGTTTTTAAATCATCCAAAACTTTCCGTACTGCTGATTCCTGTCTTCCGGAAATCAAAACTAAGTGTGGAATCTGAGACTTATAACGGCTAAGATCCTGCAAACAAAGCATACACATAACGCGTTATATTTAAACCACTCTATAATTTTATGCTGATCCAAACTAAACATAATTACAAAACCTAAGAGCGAAACTAATATTCATAGAGTCAGTAAAGCGACAATCTTTGCGCTACCTTTGGTTTGTAACATCCATGAAGAAGCAAATGCGCGTTGGCGCCTGTGACAGAGAGCCCGTTTACGGCAACGTAAGTGCGGCGGAAGGGCGCGTGTTCGCGCACCACCTGCAGCCTGCCGTCGTTCAGCGCCGCCACATCGCGCCGCGGCGTCTCGCAGTGTAGGTTACTAGCTAACAACCCCGTGTGATACCCGAGGAGAACCTGAACAGAATACGAAAAGAATTTAGTCTCCCGACTTGAATACCATTGCATAGGAATATCTACCCGTTGTAGAAAATATTTAAAAAACTGAAAGATTAGAGCACGAATTATCGTCTCGACAGTGGGTCACAATCTATACACGACTTTTACACGCAAAATAATTACAGATAATTGCAGGTAAGAAAAGTAATACTTATGACAAATTAGAACTAGGTATTGCGTATAATAAAAGCATCTTACTTTGGTTATAGCAGTTATACCCGAAGCCGCCTCTTGATACCCGAGATTAGACGTAACACTTCCAATCAGCAGAGGATCACTCCGGTCATTACAAAAGTTTTTTTCTATTGCAATTAGTTCAGCTTTATCTGCTTCAGGGACAGCTGGAATACATAAAAATGATAATAAAATAATAACGTACGCTGTTAGAACTTCCCATATATAAGATTTAAATAGTATCTGCTTTGATCAAAGTTTATCTACAAGAATATTATAATACCTAGCTTAATAAAAATCAGCTTCGCTCAAAAATAACTATGACTACTGCTTTTTTGGCAGTAGCCATCCTAATATAAGCACCAGATTCTTAGTTTTCTCTAGCAAGAGTATATACAAAAAATATCATGATCAAAGCTGTTTTAATAAAAAAAATAGAGCACCCAATTTGAGATTCTTTAACTCACCTGAACCGAATGCTTCTACATATTCAACAGCTTGGGTCGGTACTTTTGCTTCCTCGTAAAATCTCTTTAAGAAATCTGCCATATCGTCCGCGTTTCTATAGAAACCATACCGAGGACCTGTTTCACTTTCTAAAAGTGATGTAAACTCGCTTTTTACATGTACAATCTCTGCATAGATCCTAAAAGTGAAACAATACTTCATGAACACATAATTACTGATATTTGTTTATGCAAAGTTTATAACGATAAAAAGTATATCGCACCTTAGAGCGTCGCTTGCTTTTTGCAGGAATAAAACATTGATTCCTTCCGACTTAGCGCAGCCCGCAGCGTTCTCGTCAAATGATTTTGTTTTACCGTCCAAGCTCAGCTTCATAATTCTGATTGCGTAAGATTATTATTGTATTAACATTTCCAAGAACATTAAAATATTTGTATACCAAAAGTACAAAGCACAATGACTACCATTAAGGCCATTTTTACCTTCCATAGTGAATAAGAGATTGAGGATGTATACAGAGATTAGCTCCCCCCACTATTGCTGCCTCGCATTCTCCTCGCAGGACGTCTTGGTGGGCCAACATGACAGCGGCCGCGGAACTGCAGCAGCCCTCGTCGACAGCCATCGAAGGCCCCTTAGCGTTGAGCCAGTATGAAATGCGGTTTGCGAACATTGTCTTGCTGCACCTAACGATTAATGATTACTATTAACTATGCAACTACTATAATTCCTCACATCACATCATCAGTCCGCCAAGTCCACTGCTAGTCATAGGCCTTTTTTAAAGTATTTTCAACCTCTAAGACTTTGGGGATCCACAATGGGATAATGCTGTTCTTGTATTCATAATACTGCTAAATCCATGATGACCATATACAGTCAAAACCTGATATAGCGACATTGAAGGGACCGTATAGTTTCCGACGTTATACCCGATAGTTGTTATAAGCAATATGTACATAAGTACATAGTTATATTATCTTATATAGGTATAGTATAGGTATAGATGATGTGTGTGAACTTTTTTCAAATGAAATGTCAAAAAAAGAAAAATGTTTATTAAGAAAATTATTGGAGTACAAAATGTATCTACTCGTACTTAGCTGCCTACAATACAGGTTATAAATTACTGATTACTTTAAAAACTAGTGTAGTCACTAGTTTTTAAAGTTTCGTCGTTATAAGCGATATGTCGCTGTATCCGATGCTGTTATAGGCGGTATGTTTACTGAATAATTTACTAGAGATTTGGCCGGGACCTTACGGTCTGGTCGTAATAACCGATCGGTCGTTGTAAACGAAGTCGTTATAAACGGTTTCGACATATATCAATCCAGATCCGCAATCCGAAAACTGTTTATGAATACATTCGCGGCAGTCTTTGAAATTTTGAACTGCGAGAAAAGAAAATTAAAAAATGCAGATGGTAGCGAATTTGTGATATCAGCGGAAAACCAAGTGTTAGGGCACACCTTTAAAGAGGTCCATACCCAATAGTGGAACAATAGTGTCTTATCTAATGCCGTGCTCTTGATTTTAAATGTTCTGAAATGTTATGTATTATACTTGCCCTGCTATACCAAAGCCAGTTCTTGTGCTCGCCTCATAAAAGCAAACTTTTTCTGTTTCCGAAAAGCATGTTCCTATGTAAACACCAACTTTTTTGCCAGACAGATGCTCTGGACTTACACCTGCAAATTTAAACCGAATTGAAGAATAGTTAAAAGAATGTTCGCGAGACGCGTGGTAGGTTGGAAGAACGAGCCAAGCTGTATGGTTTACAAAGCATCAAAATTTTGGCGCGTTAATGTTCTAGATAAATGAAATAAATCACTGTCTTAGATGTGGTTCTATTTTCAAAACTCATTTTAAGATCTCCTTATATTTTAATAAGCTGAACGAATTATCAATTATTGTTGTAGCTATAGCAACGTACATCGTTTGATAATTTTACGAGCTAATTTTGCTGGGTTGTTATTAAAGATCATATAGATCTGCATGTTTATTATCTGTGTGTACTCTAGGGATTGTTATAACCACGCTTCACAGTCATTACATAACATCAGTTGGGCACTCATCAACCTTTTACACAGGAATAGAATATTAATCTTCATTTCTCTCTTCTGCTCAATCATGTTGGACTTGAAAGAAGTAATATACAATATTATACATTTACAAAGAGTATGAGTACTCAAGTAGAATGTATACTAATTTTGTTGAATTTTTTAAAGCCGTTGGACTACTGAATGAATACATAAATAATTAAGTTCTAAGTCCAACACGAAGTTGAATACTAAATATATATAAATATATATATTCAGGCTACGGTGATTCTATTTTTTTCTTTGTCAACTGTCTGTTTAATTTACACAAAAGCCAAATCTTTATCATAAATCATTAATCTTCCTAGTAGACAGTTTCGTTCGTTTTCATATTGTCGTTTGTTATTTATTCGTTATTTTATTATATATCGTATGAACGCAGCACTAGATCTATTTTCACATCTGGTCATAGCTCTAAAGCATCACATGTACCTGCATCGTAAATGGCTTGGTAGGCTTGTTCTAAGATTTTCCGTGCCATAACGTCCATGCAGTTTCCAAGACGGAAATGTACTTTAAAAAACTGCGCATCGAAGTAACTCAGGTCCGGCACTTTGCCCGTGTACTGCGTCAATTCCGGGTGCTCGTATTTCCAACGGCAATCCTCGGATGTAATCGGATTGACCTGGCGAAGCGTTAAAATGGTCTAAATTTCAAATATCTTACACAACAACTTCACTACTTGGTTCATGGAATGATGGAATTTTGTGTCAGTAGTTATTAATAACGAGCAGTAATTTAATCATGATTGTTCACTTGTACAAACACTGACCTTATTGTAGAGTATGTTGGCGAGGTCGGCCACGTGGTGCGCGTTGGGGAACAGCCCCGACATGCCGGAGATCACGACGCGCTCGCCCGCGGTCACCACCGGCGCGCCCGCGGTCAGCTCTTGCGGTGTGGGAGCCATCGTACTTAGTCTACAAGTTACACTTTGTGCATATTTAAATTGATATTTTATTAAAAAAAATTACTCATGATTTCCGTACAGTATTTTACTTCGCGGTATGTAACTAACAAACATTACCATAACGTATGTGTCTTACTAAAAATGATGCTAATTTTAAAAAACTTAGCACAAAGTGATATCAAGAAGAGGTACCCATATATAAGGTATATTATATTAAAATACGGGTACGTGTGTATTAAATAAAACTGATGTCACAACACGTATTTCTTAAAACTTACGAAATATTTGGCACTACAAATATGTATCGTAGCGAATATGTGTAATTAAAATTTTGGTTCCAATTTACCAATTATCAAGTAAAATCCTGGTACAAGACAATAGTACTTTGCGAGTGGTGTCTACACACTGGGCACCTGAGGACTTGTTTCGATGTATATATACCTGGCTTATTATAATGTATGTATTCAAAAACACGTCCCAACATGACCCTATGATTTATAAATATTTAATTATTTTACAAGTTAAAAACAGTTTATTAACTTAAAAACAATTGTCTCTGTTTGTCGTCTATTGTATTCTAACGGCTAACCGTTAGAGACTAGGTCTTCACACAATATATATATATATATATATATGTATATGTACCTATATATTGTATTAAGATTTAGTCTCCAACTGTTAGCCGTTAGAATGTATGTATGTATTATATACATTCATGTATGTATGTATAATAGACGATAAATAGTGACAATTGTTTTTGCAATTTGCAGTCAACGCCTGTAATCCCCGAAGAGACTAAAAATATGTTTCTTGAAATACACATAATTTATCAATAGGTGTAGGTTTATGTTTTCTAATGCAAGCAAAACGTACAGTTTTGTACTACGATTGTACAGGCGATATGAGTTTTATTATAGTGCACTTACGTAACATAACATCACGCCTGTTATCCCCGAAGAGGTAAGCAGAGGAGTGTAGTACAGCTCCACGTTTTATCAGTTACGTTTTCATCCCGCTATGGAGTAGGTGGTGAGTATATTGCCATACACCGGGACAATCCACACTCTGAGCCACTACTACCCTGGTAAAATTGTTTGTAAAATTATAGATGTTAACGTAAACGTAACTTCACTCCTGTAATCCCCGAAGATGTAGGCAGAGGAATGCAGAACAATTCCGCGTTTCACCAGTTGCGTTTACGTCCCACTATGGAATATGTGGTGAGCCTATTGCCATACACCGAGCACTTATCCAGACTCCGAACCATTACTAAAAAATCTAAATTGGAATAATTTGGTAATACCCGAATCGGGAATCGAACTCAGAATCCCCCGATCGGTAGTCGCACTCGCAACCAATACGACCAACGAGGCGGTCATAGATGTAATACGAAAGTATTACAAAAAGAATGGTCAGTTAAATTT
Organism: Metardaris cosinga cedra; assembly: GCA_018251075.1. Classification (NCBI taxonomy): domain Eukaryota; kingdom Metazoa; phylum Arthropoda; class Insecta; order Lepidoptera; family Hesperiidae; genus Metardaris; species Metardaris cosinga. The sequence goes on along the minus strand of DWRE01000284.1, from coordinate 2,100 downwards.
ACAAAACAGTCTGTTTCCAGAAAAAATATTCGATACGATTTGAGTAATTTACTAAAACATATTTGGAATCCTTGTTTCCAGAAAAAACATTCGATACGATTTGAGTAATTTACTAAAACATATTTGGAATCCTTGTTTCCATAAATAATATTCGATACGATTTGAGTAATTTACAGAAACATATTTGGAATCCTACTAAACTGTATCGTAATTTTCCAACAATCACGTTACGTTACAATTTTTCTAAATCGAGTTGGAATACATCGCGTAGTACATTTACAAAACGTGGTTTTATTTTATCCCTCACCTGCGTCTATCAACATTAACATAGGGTCTGAGCCAAAAGCGTGACCGTCGCAAGCCTGCCCCAGCCTAGTGCTGCAGTTTTGGAGCGAATTTGTACCACAGAGCGCATTAGAGCGTCCCCAGGAGGCGACGCGTACCGGTTCGTCCCCACCGGTACGAAACATGGTGGAAACCTTTGCGAGCGGGTCGAACAACAGGGAGTGCCTGATAGATATTCCCAATTTTTTTTTCCACCCGTTTATCGTTCCACTGCTGGAACATGGGTCTCCTCTCAGAATGAGAGGGTTAAGGCCGTAGTCTACCACGCTGGCCAAGTGCGGGTTGGCAGACTTCACACGCCTTAGAGAACAATTTTTTTTTAGAACTCTAAGGTGAGCAGGTTTCCTCACGGTATTTTCCTTCACCGTTATAGCAAATGATATTTAAACTTAAAACGCACATTTTGCGCGCCAGGGATTTGAACCCGGTCTCGAAGACCGACTCGAGAGGTCGAATTTCAAACCACTAGGCTATCACTGCTTAAATTATATACCAATATATATTTGGGAATTACCCTCTTGAGTGGTTTATAATGCAAATAACGTACATCGTATTTCCATAACAAACATTTCGTCTACTTGCGGTTAAATTACCCGAACAGGATCTATAAAATTTCATTAAATTTTCCTTCTACGCTCAAGTAAAAAAATAACCGCAATGCTTCTTTTACATGGAATGACGTAGCTAAAAAGTAAAAAGTAGGAAAAATTTGAAATGTAAAAAAAGGTTTTGGAGAAGGTATTGTAGGTGAGTGAAATTGCTTTAACATCGGTATCGTGTTCAAAAAGCGTCAGACAGACGCACTTATCGCGAGTACATAGAAACATTGAATCCAAAGGTTTGCGGTAGGGATCTAGTGATGTCACGTGAACGGTTGTAGGTGATAACGCTGAATATATGATATTGAGTTCATTAAATAAGTTGATAATAACGTAAGTTAGGTTATAAAGTTAGGTTATTATTAGTAGGAGTGTAGTACACTCCCACGTTTCACCAGTTACGTATTGTATGTACAGCCATATCTTTCTCGTTGTTTATGAAGATTATTTAAGAATATTCCTTTACAAAGGCAGATAAGTTTAGGTACCTACATTTTTAATTCTTCTTTTAAAACAGCAACATTAAATGAGATAATTTTTTAGGTTAATTTTCTTACCTGCCAGTTTCATAAGGATGTCACTTTATTAACAATGCAACATTTATAATAATTATTTTTATTATATCTTCATGCCAGGTATCTTACGGGGTATAAGAGAGCATCGTGTCCCTAATATATCGATTAATAATAGACAACTAAATCATTGTACATTTTTTGCCATCTTGACAACGTCGACAATGCACCTGGCAACACTAGGAACGGTTTAACGCAGAGGTGTTCATACCATTCAACTGTCGCTATGCAATTGATGGGTAATTGGACAATTTGTCGGGCAAGACCGGTCTCGTGAGGTTGCCGTCGCCCGACACGGATTTAAATCAGATGATCGTGCATTCGACCCGGTCGGTGTCTGTTTTGTGGGATATCTACCTGAAATGAACTTTTTATTACTAAATTTAATTTTTAAATTGTGATTTTAAAAATGGTGTTATTGGTTCAAGAGGCCCTTGAACCGATCCCCACATTGGATAAAGTATGGGGTAATTGGGTTATATTTATTTTATTTTATTTATTTATTCTTTTTTCTTTATTTTCAGACAACAAGGCCCATAACATAAATACCTTATAGACTAACATACATATTTATTTATACCTTA
>DWRE01000283.1:0-10267 GCA_018251075.1 Metardaris cosinga cedra | reverse complement strand
AACGTAACCGGTGAAACGTGGGAATGTTCTGCATCCCTCTGCCTACCTCTTCGGGGATTACAGGCGTGAAGTTACGTTTTTACGTTACGTTTAAATACAGCCAAAGTTAGTAATATGAATATAACTCAATGGTCTTGTAGTTGCAAGTGTGACTGCTGATCAAGAGGTTTTCTGTTCTAGTCCCAGGTTACCCTATTGGATTGTTTTGTGATTGATGCAAGAAAAATAGGTTCGTGCCCTATTCCATAGTGGGATATAAAAGTAACCGATGAAACGTGGGAAGTGTACTACACTTCTCTGCCTACCTGTTCGGCCGTGCTACGTATGTTACATATGAATATATTGATGCACTATCGCTCCACGTGGAGCTGTTACTCTGCCGCTTAACAAGCAGCAGGTGATCGTATTACTCATTACTTTTGATGTATGTATTTGATGAGCTCAAGTCAAACCTTCATTTCTACCCATGTCTAGACGATGGTGTCTATCTGTTGTAGAAACCATTTGTAAACGGACGCTTAACAGTCTTTTCTTGATTTAAATAACATAAAGGAAAGACTATTAATGTAACGCTCCGCCGCCTATTTTTCAGTTTTACTCTTAGCTCGTTCATAAATGGATTTAGTGTGTTAAATTTTTCTCTTTCCAAATTACTGATTATTTACATTCTGTCAATACATTATTTCAATATTTAATTTTTATACCACTATTATTAGTAATATTTGTTTGTATATAAACACTTATCGCAGTAGCTATGTATGTTGAGGAGGTAATTGAATAAAGTCACAGGTCAATGTGACGTGCTACGCGTAAATTTGATTATTCACATATGCATGTTGTAATAGAGAATTATGTAACTGCCAGTAACTTAACAATATGTATTTTAACAAGTTTCTAAGTACTAATACAACGAAATGTTCATTGTTATTAATGTTTATTATTTATACTATTATATGTCTGTTTCGTAGGTCGTGTTGATTGCAAGTACGACTGCCGATTGGGAGGTTCCGAGTTCGATTCCCGGGTCGAACACTACAAAATTTTCTAATTTATATTTTCTAGTAGTGGTTCGGAGTCTGTATATGTACCTGGTGTAAAGCAATAGGCTCTCCACCTATTCCATGGTAGGACGTAAACGTAACTGGTGAAACGAGAGAGTTTTCAACATGCCTCTGCCTACCTCTTCGAGGATCACAGGCGTGATGTTACGTTTATCATTTCATCACGCCCGGTTACCCTACCGGGTTGTCAGAGATAATATCGAATGCTAAATATATCTATCTTTATAGACCTGTGTTTCTTCTACGTTCGTCACTCTCTTCATGGATGCACGCTTGTTTCCGAGACTTGCATCTACTCCAACTGTCAATATTTGTCCTACCAGGTCAAGATAGTCAAGTGAAGTTGTAGTCAATCCAAGTATAAAATACAAACGTGTATGCTGTTGAATATCAAACGATAGTTGCATGTTTTTGTGTGTCGAGTAAACATTAAGCCAAAACCTCGACCGAAGTGTTTTTAATTGCGTCCGAATGAAACTTCAGTCGGATAATAATATGTATTTATATAATATTTATATATGAATGTAAACGAAGCTGTGAACGAGAGTGTAACGAGCTAAGTAGAGCTGTTTGTCTATTAATGAACGTAATGAAGGCGACAATTTATTTCAGCGTAAGTCTCGGCCGTCGCCTGTTAATTACCGCGTGAAATATAATCGACGGTTCGTTGTTTATGCGCAGGCGCAATGTGAACACATGCGCATTAGTAGAAAATAGTATTGTTATTTACGACTTAATTGCCGTGTTGGGCGATTTGCGTATGAGGTATAGGTATATGGAGAGAAAACTGGCGATCAATTATATAATGTTGTAATTGTTATATTTTATTACGTATTTTCATTATTAGCTCGAAAACGCTTATCACAGCTAAAGTTTATTATTCTTATAATTCTTATGTGTTTAATGAGCAATGTTACATATTATTATTATTGTCACGCACAATGAAGTTGTAGGTATACGATATCGACCCTTCCATCGTTCCACTGTTGGAACATGGGTCTCCTCTCAGAATGAGAGGGTTATGGCCTTGTAGGCCTATGTTGTAGGTATACAAAAAGTGAAATGCTTTAAAATTATTACAATGTATTAGTGATGTAACGAATTCGCATTCGCGAATGTTCGCATATTTTTAGATATTCGCATTCGCAAAATTTCTGCGAATGTTTTGCGTATATGAATATCAGTAAAAAAGGTTCATAAAATCAAATTCCACTCATTTCTTATACGTATAATAAAATAAAACGTTATAACCTAGTGATCACATTATCAATCTCCACTTTATCATTTGGTATTATTTATTTTTTTACCTTACTTTGGGCAATGAAACTTAACAATCAAATTTTTATTAGAACTTATAACAGAAAACATATATATTGCAATGTAAACAAACAAAAACAAATTCTTCTATGAATTTTTCTATCAAAAACCGAATATTCGCATTCGCGAATGTTCAAAAAGTGACATTCGTTACATCACTACTATGTATTAGATATACGTGAATTTGTCTCGTATTCTCCATCATACATATACATGTCTCTGTCGATAATTTGTAAGTATATAAGAAACTGACCGTGTTGCCTTACTCTGAGTGTGAATAACAAAATTATAGTAACTACTGGAAATTAAAAAAAGAGCAACTCTCGTCTATACATTGTATACTGAAACATATACATGTGTATATTGTCGGTATGTTCGACGCTGGTGTTACCGCGACAGTTAGTCACGTGACGCCATGGCGCAGGCGACCTTGCCGCGGCCCGTGTTAATGAACCGGCGTCGAGCGCCGGCCGAATTAGCCTGCCTTTTGCCTATTATTTATTTATTCTTGGTAGCAAAGTGCGGAATAATGCCAATTCGCATTTTCTACCAGACAACCAAGGGTATTGATGAAAAATTGGGGTCTTCATCGTAATCAAAATTTGCTCAATTCTTATAAATATTGTGATTTGTTAATTTAAGGATTTCCATACAGTGGCTTTGAATAGTGTCAGATCTATTAAAAAATCTACCACGCTGGCCTAGTGGCGGTTAGCAGACCTAATAATGTTGACACAAAGAACGAACATAAAATGGATGACATTTTCAATACCACAGTTGACTTTCTATGAACAGCGGTTGTACTCAGTCGAATAGCGGGGTGTGTATCTGTCTCGTTAACGACCTCGCTCCGTCCCCTGTTAATGAACCGGAGGCGATCGACTGCCGAATTAGCGCCTTTTCCTTATCGAAGATGCTTCTCGGAAATGTTATTAACACTCGCCTAGCGCTCAAAAAAACTTATCAATAATTGGACTTTAGCATTCGTTAGTTAGTCGTAACATTCTATGCAATTTTTTTGTTGTCGGTGTTTCCGTTTTTTTTAAACCTAACATGTATTTCGTTCTTTTGCTTACGCATTAGCGATTACTATGATCTTACAAGAATGTTCATGAATGGCGCTGGTGTTTCATCATCAATTGAGTAGTTTATATTATTCTATTGTTTTGTCTTCATTAAGTAATTTATAATTGTGTAGACTGAATTTGCATCCAAATTATTATCGTTATAATTTTGTTTAGGAATAACATTGATATACCGAAAAGGATAGTTATATGAGTTATTTTGACGCTCCGGAGCTCATTACTTCTGTTGCTGCTTAGTTTTGTTTGCTCTAAAGAAATACATATTGCACACATTCACGTCAGCGCGTAACGGAGCGCGCGCGAGATCTACATTGGCGCGCCGCCAAGTGGCGTGATTACTAACTAAAGTTACTAATATGCGCGTTAATCGCCTCAAACGACTTTACACTTACGCTCGCCCGTGCTTTATTGTGTGCGTTTGAAAAGCGGCACGAGTGTGGAATTGGTCTTAGTACAAGACTGAGTGTATACCTAAGAGCATTGAAGAAAAATCAAGCAAGCCACTTGGGAATTTTTTTATAGTGCTTAGAATTTTATTTCCAGTTTATTAATTTTGTTTAGTGAGTCTGTACCGTTAAATATTTTAAAATTATACACAATACATGAAAATGATTTAATTCGAAATTTCAAAAACTAATATTTATGTGTAATATTTGTATTTACATTGAGGGACTCTAAGATATGCAGATTTCCTCACGAAGTTATTGTTTGCCGTTTCAACTGATTAATTGTATTAACATAGAATCCTGATTAAGTAATGTACAAAATAATAAGAACGAATGCATCGAACTCTTCTTGAACCCACAAACATTGATGTACGCTATCATTGAATGATTTGTTAACGGTGCGTTGAGTAAGCCATAAAAAAAGGTCATACATTGAGAAGCGTAGCATATATATCTATGAAACAGACATCATAAATAAGCAAGTATTCTTACTTCACGATGTTTCTAGACATTATTATTATTATTTGACACTGATACACAACAAAACATTTATCCTTAATAGGAACAGAAGGGCAGTGTATAGATACCTAAATATTACAAATGGCTATATGATATGGCCTCTGCCTACCTCTTCGGGGATTACAGGCGTGAAGTTACGTTTACAAATGGCTGCTCCAGTTAATAATTCGATTACAATACCTGCTGTGAACAAACGCCAGCCGGTGCCCTCTTGCCGGATTGAATGCATTAAATTGATGGATCGTTGATTGATTGATTTATCACGAAACACTGTTAGTCACACACCTCACCACACACACGAGTTTGTGTTTTCTTAAACAAACGCTGCACAATGTTGATTGATACGAATTCATTCAATTCAGTTAACGGTGTAGTGTTGTGAAGTGTAGTTATAAATATTTCATAACTACTTTTTAACTTCGACTTTAATTAATCTATGTACGTAGAAAAGTGTATAGCTACGATCGTTTATGCAAACGCCGCCATAGTAGAATAAAGATTAATAATGATAGACTTGACCTTAACGCATATTACGTTTTGGTTAATTTCATTGCTATCATATAGGTGCGAGTACACCTGTTTACCGCTACACGGTTCACAGCGATGAACATAAATTTTTATCTTTAAGTCGTTACATCTTTCTTGAATTTACACGCTTTTAATCGTTTTTCTATGCCCTAGACAACGGATTAGGAAAATTCTACCAATATGAACATAAGCCTCAGTAACGTAGTGTTTGAACGGACAGTAAGGGGAAATTTCATTTCAGACATTTTGCTATTTTGACATAGGTAAATTAGGCCGGTACATATTTGATAGTTTTTTTTTCTATTTTACTGTTGGAATACGGCTCTCCTCTCAGAATGAGTAGGTTAAGGTCATAGTCTACCACGCCGGCCAAGTGCAGGTTGGCGGATTTCATACGCCTTAAAGAACATCTCTTATTTGATAATGCAATCATAGATATTTTTATTTTACGTTTATCATAGATATTTTTATTTTATGTTTGAATCCCTTATTATGATATTATTAAATGTAATGTGAAATTAAATTCAACCCTATTAATAAATTTAATGTGAAAAAATGTTCGCAATTAAGTTATTCCAATTACATGTTCCTCTGTTATGTATTCAGTACCTACACGAAGTATATTCGTTCACTAGACGCAGTGGAACCATTGGACGGAAGCACTACAAACGGTCATTCGAATGTCACGTTCACGCTAATCCAAAAGCTTGAAGACAAAATGCAATTTGTCTGACTATTTCTATGTAATACAAGAGTGTTCCATCGATCAAGCAACATTTTCTCAGGCTATTTCGTATAACGCAACAACTACCGTCTGGCGATCATCTCGCGCGCCCAGTTTCCCACGGTGCGCCGCGATCGGCCCGCGGTGTCCGCGGATCGATCACGTAGTAGCATCCGTGAAATGTGCCATTTGCACTGGCGGCTCCAACTCTCCTCCATTACCACAGAATATGCACACGGTTATCAAGTTTGCGAGATCACTATCTTTCTGTCATTTAGTATCAGTACTGTCATTTAATATCGTTTATTATATTTCTTATTAAACTGTTCAAAAGTTTAAATAGCCTCTAATCGATCAATTATATTATCGATCAATTATTTGTATTAAGTATTGTTCATGAAATAATTTTGAACTAAGAAGACAGCTTAAAGACAGCTTTAGAATTGATAATTGAAATATAAATAGCTTATCAGCTTCTCAGTGAGCAAATACGAGAATGCAAAACCACAGTAAAGATGAAACACATCTTTATTGTGGTCGCAACGAAACAAAGAAAGATAAATAAGATAACGATGTACATATAATGTGTAAAAAGAGCTGAAGATCAAGCTCAGTGGCGTGCTATTGGATAGGCCTATGTCCAGCAGTGGACGGGAATACACTGATGAAGAAGGTGATCGTGAACACATTTTATTCACGTGTAATGTCCCAAATATATAAAGTGAATGTATTATATTAGAGAGACATTTAAAATAGCTGCTAGTTTTGATAACACAGTAGTAATCTTCAGTACAACATACTAACACGTCCTCAGTGTTTATCGTAAAGTAAAAAAAAGAAGAAAAATTACAACGCCACGTCTAGATCAACTTGTAAAAAACATATCAAGCTATACGGATCGAGGTTCGATTTCCCCGGATTGCTTCCTAAACGTCGCCGTTCGACGTCCAATTTCCGATCGCAGGAGCGCCGCGATCGTCGCCGGCCGATGTTTGTCTGATGGACAAATATTTTTCCCCCTTTAATAATACAAACGTACAGAGAGGAAAAAAATAAATTCGATGCTATCCTTTTCGTTATCCGTAACTATTTTGTATATGAATTTACTTTTTTTTACTTACACACTTTATTTATCAGCTAGCTGTAGCTGTTTTCATCTGCAATGTACTTTTAGTTACTAGATTCACTATCATTGCTATCTACATTTTAATTGTAACTATTTTCTTCCAAAGTATACTTTCGAGTATGTTTAATTAATTGATATTTATGACGTACACCTTGGATATCTTGCATTCGTGCACGAATGACACAGCCGGAGACACGCCAGCGCGCACGTTCGCGCCGTGCTCCGGTCGCTTCCGGCATCCGCGGTGCAGCGAGAACATACAGCCACGATAAATAAGATAGATAATACTGTACTGGCTTGTACTGTGGTGTGCTTGTGTTTGGTTGTTTCATGTTTGTTTGTGTGCGTGCCTGTGTGTGTGTGTGTGCGTGTGTCGAGTTTACGTTTAAACATAGCAGTCGTTTTCGTTTGAAAAATATGTGAAGCGTTTTAACTTAAACAGTGTTTAATTAATGTTGATCGCCCGTGTCATTAACTGTAACGATTTTTTAATTAAATTCTTATGTCGTGTGTCGATAGTCGATAGTATTGTAGTTATTTGTTTTTTGGAATGTTGCTTATATATGGTGGATTTTTAATTTGGGTGTAGATAAGTATGTATTAATAATATAAGGATGTATATATTAATAATATCAAGGCGACTATTATATAAACACTGACTGATTTACCAATAATAGATTTACGGCCTCTTTGATCAATATTCAATGCCCTGTTTGGATAATATGGGATTCTTCCAACTTGAACTTTCTAGTTGAAAGTTTAAGTTGTGGCTCGGAGCCTGGATATGTGCCTGGTGTATGGCATTAGGCTCACCACCTGTTCCTTAGTGACTGGTTTAACGTGAGAGCGTAGGTACTACACTCCTCTGCTTACCCCTTCGGGGATTACAGGTAACATGTAACGTTTATATGTTTTGTATGCTTCGTAATTAGTGATTGTACTACAACATTGTTTAGCGGCAAAAAATATGTGCATTATTAAATATATAGATACATTTCATTGACATAACGGTGACTTTGCCCATATAACAAGTTGAGTATTTAGGATTCAATTTTCAGCCGGATACATATCTGAATGATGAATTTTTTATTATCAGTTTTGAGTCCTGATGTTTCCGTATTTTTTATATTGTTCTCAATACCTACCACCCAGCGCGCGTTTACTCATGAGGCATTTAACACTAAATGCGAGATTATAGAGAACGATGCTTCATCATGGAGAGGTATTATAAAGTGTTATTGTTATAACTTGCCTATTACGCTGATTGTCTGCTGTGGAGCGTTCCTCGTGTTTATTCAATGAGAGCTTTGTTTCGCGGCCGGCACCGGGATTTGCAGGATTTTAATCTTTTAATCTTAATTGAGAAGGTGCCTTTTTGTGTTCATCTATCTCTACGCCCATAATATTTATCTAGCTTGCATCGAAGTTTGTTGATGCAGTTTTTTTTTGCAAATATGAACACGAGGAAATAAATGTTGATTTCACTTAAATTCAAATTAATTATCAATAGTTTTAAGTAGTTATGATTGAAACAGTAAATGAATAAAAAATAACTTGTATGTAAGCACGTAAATACAGATTTTGGTTTATTTAAAAAACAAAAAAAACTTATTGATTAACTTAGAATTTATATTGTAAAATTTAAACGTAACATTACGCCTGTAATCTTCGAAGGGGTAGGCAGAAGCATGCACTTACACATTTTATCAGTTACGGTTACGTTGCCCAATGGAATAAGGAAGGGGTGAGTGAGCCTAATGTAAAATTGGATCAAATGAAAGTAGTCTAACGTATACTAATAAATTCTAGAACTAAATGGATTCATTGAAACGTTATGAAAATATATTGTTATAATCAACATAAAGAAGGCTAATAGGTCGACATCGACGTACTAAACAGTTCGCTAGCGTCTTTAATCATCCTAACTTAGTACACTGTTGATTAAGACAGATTTTTTTGTAAACCGCACTCAATTTAAATGTCCGTCGGCAATGGAACATCCTCCTGTCGACAGCAACCTCGGCCGGGGCTCGGTGCGGGCCGCGCGGTCGCCCGTGACGCCCGCCCTAGCGTATCGGCTGCGTACTTATCTCGATTAGATACCGATAATAATCTGTAAACGTAACGTACAAAACCGTAATCGAATGTCCGCCGTACGTTGAAGCTTGGGTATTGTGGGAATGTAACTCTTGTGACACGGAGAAACATTTGTTAGGTGAATGACAGTTGTATTTAATTTCAAATAGTATGTTACATATATTCTTGAAGAAAAGCGCAAAGTGAGTTCTCTTTCAAAGCCGGCAACGCATTAGCCGCTGCTCGGCTGTTGCGAATGACCAGGCGACGGTGACCACTTACCATCAGGTGGTCCGTTTGCCTATTTGTCAGACTAAATACATATAATATAAAAACGTAGATATCTGAACTGCAGTCCCACTACATTTATTATATATTTTTATATGATATAGGTACTTGGCATTATGTTTTTTTATTTGCTTATACGCAATATATGTACGAGTATACATATGTAAAATACGGTATGAAGTCCTTGTTGTCGTGACGCAACAGAACTTCAATTTCGACGGAGGGAGGGAGGAGGGGTTGAGGGAGGGGAGGGAGAGGATTAGTAACTCATTGTGACCGACGAATTAAAGATTAATATCCGAGTCTACCAGTACTAACTGGTACGAAATAGCGGAGTACCCACACACAGCTATAGGGCGACCTTCGAGACCCGCGCCCACCAGAGCGGCGGTAATAGTCCGTGAAGGCTGCCTATTAAATAAATGTTTCGACTGAACCCGCAGAAGCAATGCGTTTATCAGTTACGTTATTATCTTATTTGTACTTTAATTGTATCATTTTATCTGTAGATTTTTTTTTATCTTCCAATTCGCGCTTGGCCAACGTGGCAGACTATTGCCTTACCCGTCTCATTCTTGGAAAAGAACCATGTCTAATAGTGGAATGATAACGACGGTTTATAATACATACATATCTTCACGCCAGGTCCCTTACGGAGTAGGCAGGGAGCACCGAGTGCCCAATATCTCTATCCTTACAGACCTGCCGCGCTTCTTCTACATTCATAACTCTCTTCATACATCTTCACACCGGTTTCAGAGACTTAAGTCCATCATGAACCAGTATCTGACCTATTTTATAAAGAGAGGTGAGTCTTGGCCTTCCACGGCACCTGCGTCCATCAGTTCATACGGTGATCGTAATCATTAATACATCGTAAGTAAATCGTTTCAGCATTTTTTGTTCACCGATTTTTTTTTAATGTACGGGACTGTACGTACTTAAAAATAAAGGGAATCAACACGTCGCCTTAGTCGATACCCTAACGAGATACAATATAAGCGAACAATTAGTGACGTCTTAACCGGTGAAACGTGGGAGTGTTCTGCATTCCTCTGCCTACCTCTTCGGGGATTACAGGCGTGAAGTTACGTTTA
>DWRE01000282.1:0-10271 GCA_018251075.1 Metardaris cosinga cedra | reverse complement strand
ATAACTGAGCTATTCCGCAGAACAAAAAACAAAGACGACAGTAGGAAGCTGATAGCCAACCTTCAATAGTTGGAGAGGCACTACAAGAAGAAGAACAAAATATTTCCCACCGAGGATTCGTTTTTATTCAAATCGTTCCAACACTTTGTTAATAGTGTGTTCAATAGCGGAAGTACTTGCTTTGCCCTCTATTAGTTAGTTATAAGCATGATAACACACGGCAAACAAGGCCATCTAGTTCTAAACGGTTGTCTTTGATTTTAATAGTAGACAAGGATGTACGAGGAATCCCTATTACATTGCACCAAGCAACAGTGTCCCCGTCATACTTAGGAAACTTATTCGTAAATTCCCTAATTGCATCTTTTGTAATAAACTTTTTTCATCAGTTGGGATATTGGTCAGTTTGCATAACCTATACCTTTACCTAGACCAAATGGTCAAGTCAAGGACAAATGTCCTTACTATGAAAACAAAGACTAACAAACGAGCAAGACAATTATTAAATTACTCTTTTCGAAAAAACTTATATTGATACTATCTCCACTTATATTCAAGTCCTATTAGTACAAAGGTATCAATATTCGAAATGTGTAATAATAAGGGTCGCTATATTTAAATTGGAACACTGCACGTCAGCAGTTTGCTTCATGAATTCGTAATTAAATGTTAGGCGATTAGACATTAGGAGCCACTAAGCGTTCGATCGGCACGCCAAACCTCTGCTCCGTGTTGAAATGATACCGGAATATAAATGAAGGTAGGTACATCAATAATACCTACAACATAGACCCATTTTACACATTCAGTTTAATGACTGCTGTGCTGTAGATACTGAGCCTCCTGCACATATGCCACTAGAGGGCGCCTCCGTCGGCAGCGGGCTGTCGCACGGACCAGCAGTTGTTGTGTCGTGTGTTGACGAGCTGATACTTGAGTAATTAGCTGTGACATTATACGTGTTGTTGTGTCCAATTATTATACTAGAAGCTAACATTTCAGACTCAGAACTAACAATAGGTTTCTGACACAACAAACACATACCATTTTTTCCTACCATTACCATTTCTAACCTAACCTAACTTTTACAAATTGCACTGATAAACCGGGATGATGTAACTAATAATCCTAGACTCTGCAATGTTATCAAAAAATATTTAGTAGCAGCCTTACTTTCCACTGAAACTAGCAGAACTAGGTTAACTAACTAACACTAGCAATCCAAGTCAAAGCCGGTTTTTAGCGTTCACGGGTCGCAGCGGCCGCTTGTGACGGCTGCGTGCCCACTTGCATCTAAGTATGTTCATGTCTTTAATGCCTTTGTAAATTATTCTAGAAAGGTCGCTTAAAAAGTAACATATATTGATTATTTCATTACATCGCAATGCTCTTTACGTCCGGCATGCATACATGGCAAGGTATTGCAGTTATGGTAAAATCGATCCGATAATAGTCATGATTATGGTTGCCAAAGTTCTACTTTTTGCTTTTATTAGGCAAAATATTTGGCTTATGTCACTGTATTTTTTAATAGTCGATTACACAAATGATAGTTTCAGAGTTAGGTATGCCATCAAAAAGCGAAACGGCCGAATTGGTAGCAATTCAAACAGGCCTAGCGCGCTGTGAGGCTAACTATGTAATTTATTGGCGCTTATAAAGCTTATAATCCGACGGACTTTGCTCAGCTAAGTTCCAGTGTAAACGAGATTTGTGTGACCTGCGGGTGAAATGGAAATCTAAAATATGGCTTTCATTTCAATTTAAGTAACTAATTACTAATACAATTTCTCATATATTTTTTAGATTTGGAATATATATTTTTATATACAAGATAGATTTATGAAACATTCCAAATTATAAGAAAATATTGTAGATGAATTAGGAAGAGATGTAGAAGTATTGTAGTAAATAAGGGTAATGCGTACGTTAAGCGCTACGTTGTCATATTCCCGGCGACTTCGCTTCTGAGGTAAAAGATCCGTAGAAATACACCGCAGCTCCGAGCCAATAACTCTACAAATGTTTGTAGCTTAGAAAGATATACGTTCACACTCTAAATAATTTATGCACCACATACATAATACATACATACACGCCGGTGGGCTTTTATTAGTAGCTAATTTTAGTCCGCCTTTACTCACGCCGATACTGTTACATGATTAAAAAAAAATGTATCAAAGAAATTCAACGGTCCAAAATTGTAAGCGGCGACATGTAATAAACTGACCATTTGATAATCATGGGTACGTGAAATAAATTTAGCTTAAACTTTTACTTGACCGCGCACAATTTATAAAGGGTAGAAAAATACGTAACATCACGCCTGTAATCCCCTGTGTAAGAGAAATGTATTTAGTACACTCTCACGTTTACGTCCCACTATGAAATAGGTGGTGAGCATATTGCCATGCGTCGGGCACATTTCCAGACTCTGAGCCACTTCTAGAAAATCTAAATTAGAAAAATCCAATAGTGCCCGACCCGGGATTTGAACCCCGTACCTACCGCTCGGCAGTGGGGCTTGTAACTAACTAAATAGGTATATGAGCTGGTGAGGAACACGCTCAGTGGGTGGTTACTGTGGGCGTTCTCCAACGATCCGAATGTCAGCCGGCAGCCGTCGCGCGTGCGACGGACAAGCGGCTCGGGGGCCAATTTCATCGCTCACTAGGTAAGTAGGCAAACACGTAATTTCACGGCACATTACGCCTTAAACAGATAATGTGCCAAACCGATTCTACCACTCGTATTGGATTTGTTGTTTTGCAAATATTATCTCTATGCTACGGCATTTCACCATGTAGTGTTAACATACCTATCTAAATTAATATTATAAAGAGAAAATATGTTTTTGTATGTTTGTTTGTAATGGATAAAATCAAAGACAGACTTAATCTATTAAAAAAAACGTAATATCACGCATGTATCCCCAAGGAGGTAGCTAGAGGAATGTAGAATACTCCCAAAATTTAACTATAAAAGTAATTATTTTGCTTTGCGTTCGTTGCGAAAACTATTGCCGATACAGATAATAATGTACCTACTACATGTCTATAGTACTCATCATTTCGTTCAAATTTGTCAAAACAAGGGCAAAATAAAATTAAATACCTGGTTGCATATGTAAATAATACCAACAACTTATAACATTGCTTTATAAATTCAATTTTAAAAACATATCTTTACATACATAAACTTAAGTCAATACCAAAGCGAAGTGAGTGAGAGTCACTAGTAATCTGTAATATTATTTTAAATCTTGTCTATACGCTGAGGCATTTTATCATGGCAAGTTATCATAGCTATAACACACATTAACAGAGATTTTCAACCCCCAGCGACCCGTTATATTCTATTTCATTACACGTAGGTATTTATACTAAGCGATCCGATTTAATCCGCTTTTACACAATACTAGTACGACCGCAACCAAATCGGTTCATCCGACGTTGAGGTAACGGAGCATCGATAAATGGTTACGACGGCATTAACTACGATCCTGTTTGTTACGTCACGAGCCTAATATTACAAGCACCTCGTTGCACACATCGCGTACAAAACACATAATAACTATTGAAATAATTCAACGCCATCTTTTCATAAATCGTACTATTTTGTGTTGGACGTAACATCACGCCTGTAATGCCCCGTACAAGCAGGCAGAGGAGTGTAGTGCACTCCGATATTTCACCAGTTACTTTTGTTGTCTTATGTTAATTTGTTTGTTTCTACCGTTCCGTTATGTTTGTGTGAGTTATCCCGATGTGTGTATGCTTGAATATAAATGTATATTAAATAAAAGTGAGATGATAAAAATCATGTGGTATTAAAGTATATAGTAAAATGTGGACGAACATTTAAATATAGAATATGTAATGAGTCACCCACAAGTTTGCTAGTGTTCAAAGCGGCACCGCTGGCCTCGCCGCAGACGTCACCCGGCAGTCGGCCCGAGTGCGACGGACAAGCGACTGGAGCCAAATTCCTCGCTCACTAGATAAGTAGGCGAACACGTAATTCCACGGCACATTACATCTCGAACACTCGGCACGCGTGGCGGGCTCTATCTCCTGCATGTAGTTTTATTGTGACCCATAAATCGAAGCTGAAACGGTTTTCTTAAACATTCTTAGAGATTTAGAATTCTGCACAGTAATATATGTATCTAATAACAACTCTTTACTTGTGTAAATATAGATAAATTAACATAATTTATAACGTAACATCACGCCTGTAATCCCTGAATAGGTAGACAGAGGACTTACACTACCACATTTCTCCAGTTATGTTCACCTATTGTCATACGCTGGGCATGCTGAGCGATTACCAGGAATATTAAGTTAGAAGAACACGAACTACCCGACCAGATATCCAAATCCAGGACATCTCAATAAGCAGTCAGGCTTGCGACCCCTCGACAAACGAGGCAGTCAGTAAATAGATAATTTATACACTTTTAGGTTTTCATTTTAATTTCATTACAATATTCTGAAATTTTAATTCTCAAAATGATCTTGAAACCTCAAAAATATTACATTCACAACATTTACTAATTAAATGCTCTACTAAAATATCTACATCGCGAATTTGCTGTAACGTGAATGAAATTGTGAATATATGTACTAATATATTTAAAACGTAAATCACGCCTGTAGTCTCCGAAAAGGTAGGCAGAGAAGTGTAATATACTCCCATGTTTCACCAGTTACGTTCACGTCCCACTATGAAATAGAAGGTGGGTCTATTGCCATCGTGCATATATGTCATATTTAAACAAACCGAAAAAGCTCGCACTCATTCCAACTAAACATCAGACAGACGAGTTCGTGACTTACTTGAAATGCCCCCGATGTGCATTGCAGCAGTAGAAAACAAACTTTATGTCCGCAGGTAAGGGGAGAGATCCATAAGCCGCACTGGCACGCGACGTTGCAAGCGACCAAACCGAGATGAATGTACAACGAAACCAAGTTTTCTCTTAAACCGCGGAATGACAGATCGTTGAACTAAAATATAATAGCGTAATTAAAATTTATGCGCCTTTCAGGAAGAAAGTTGGCGACTGTCAAGTTTTTTCGCCGTTGAAAAATTAGCAGTCATAAAAGGTTGAAAGGGGAATCATAAATTTCGGGCTATTCCGCCTTGATTCCATTCGCATTCCCCTTGGAACACGGGACGTCCCGTGCTATAAATTATGTCCATCAATAATACCCGCCGGTGGAGTGTCAACAACAGTGTATATCAATTATATTTGGATTCGAGATCCTTCTCTCATTCCGCACATGTGTGGAACGGTCGCCTTATTAATAGTTCGTTGTAATTGACGTTCAGAATTATGTTAGGTAAAAATGTAAGGAATGGTAAATACTCATAGACTTAAATGTCTATTCAACAAATTAACAACTGAACAACAACAACTTAAGTGAACTATAATCGTTTAAACAGAACAAGTTCTGCGCCACTCAGGAGTGAAGGGTGGCAGCGATACGTCAACTAGTATTGAGCATCGGCTGCGCAAACTAAAGCCCGCAAAGTTACAGAGCCCACTCGTCCTTTTTGCGTCTTAGAAAGAAACCTTTTCCCGCTGGAATACTATATGTTTAACGAGGGAACGAACTGTCGGTTTGAAATTTCAAGAGGTACCCCTTTCAGGGTTCAATCGAAATAACCACAAAACATTCCGATCCTATTTCCGATTCCCGTCACAGCGCCTCCGCCACGTGCGGGCCCGGGGTGAAGGTACTTGGGGCGCGTATTTACAAAATATAGCCGGTTTAGACCGTAATCTGGGATGATTTTGAAGGCTACGCTAAGATAACTGCTCTTAGAAGGGAGCGAACAGTAAATGTTGTGCTTTTTTATGTTTGAGTATACTTGAAAAGTCTGTGTATTTGTATAAGATTTGTAATCTGTCAGTTTGAAACTTCATTCTTTCTATATATGATTTGTAGTTGTTAATTGTTCATTTTATGTACATAATATTTCACCCACCACTTTATTTATTAAGTTACGTTTTACGTTTACGTTTTTACTTTATTTTTGAGACGTAAACGTAATTAGTGAAACGAAAAAGAGCACTACACTTTTCTGTGTACCTCTTGGAAAATTAAAAACATGATGTTACGTTTATTTACAATGTAAACTAAAACAATGATTCTAATATTAACCAGAAATAACAATTAAACACATTACCTACATCCCCGTCAATAGCAACATTGAATAAACTCACAGCTTTTCAGTTTTATTGTGTATGTGTATACTTGAATTATTTATTCAGAAAAATTTTCTATAACATTGGGATTTCTATGCAATCGGTAACATTAAAGAAAGGCACTGATAAGCTAAAGATCTCCGTTATAGGGCGTACGAGGATTATGTACCGCTTAACTTTGTATAATGTGCTCGTTATGTAATTCCCACATCGTTAGCACAATCAAACAACAGCTCTGCGAGCAATGACATGTAAAACATGATGTTAACCTCGTGCTAATTTTATTTATGCGTAGAATGCATAAATAACACAACGAAGAACAATAATTACTACTAGCTTCTGTAGAGGTACGAAGAGACGTTTGTATTTACCAAGTTACATCAATCGTCACTCACATTGAGAAACAATTTATTCATAAACATTAAATCTGCGAGCCTACTTTAACTCCTCGAAGCTGCGATGGGGACACTTGACAATACTTATCTCTTAAAATAGCCCCTCGAACGTCAGATAAAGTAAATAATCTTTGCTATTAAGAAAATTTAAATATCAAGGACATAAAATCTTATTGAATCTTGATAATATCTTGTCATTTGAAAGCGAAGCGATCCAGCCCTTATCTTGTGTACAGAAGGAAATCGATACAGACGCTCTCGTATTCTGTATCACGTAGAATCGATTTGAGATCTCCTGCTGGGGTCAAAGGATTTATGAAGATAACATCTATTTATGATACCCGTGTATCAATCGGATCCGAGCTTGTGTATTGGTTTAGTGCGTTAATCCTGGCAATCTTTTGATAAAAAATGTTATTTCAAGCCCCTGAATAATAGGAAACGTACTGGCGTGTATTTAATAATATGAAACTATTTAATCATTAAGTACCAAAATTAAAAACTATTTAGATACATTTATGCTATTAATATGCAGCTTAATTGGTAAGGTTAAGTTTATTCCAATTTCCAATCTTGTCGAAGCGGGGCATAGGTTAATGATAAAATAAAATGAAATAGGTTCTATATAGGACTAAGATTGTATGAGATTGCACCACTCTCCTTGAATAGGTAGGTACGTGGAAAATATTCTTACATATTTCCATGTCATTTTGCTAAAGTAGATTTTAATTTAGTTTATGGATGGAAAGGTCATCTGGAATTTTCATAACATATTGAATAAAATCCTCATGATAGATTTTCACCGGCGGCTAGCTCAAATGTCATCGGACATCCAATATTTTCATTATACCTATAATATTACTTACAGATATACTCGCATTGCACGGATAAAAAGGCGAAATGGAAATATAACATGAAAAACGTAATAATGTAAATCACTTTTTCTATATTATGAGGAATATAATAACAATAAAGCAGTTAACGAGTTCAGTTTTAGTTTTTAAAACCGTATCGGGGCGGAGTAGGAAAACATTGCAAGACCCCATGCCGGGGCACAGGGTGTCGTGTCGCAAGAGGCGACTAAACCCAGCGCCGGTGGTGACAAATCGCGATATATCACGTTCTCCGACCCAAAAGTAATTTTAAAAAGTGTGATTATCGCCTCAAATATACTCGTAAACAATCTAACTGCAACCACGTTTTGATATAGAAATATACATGTATTTATGTGTGTGTTTCCCTCGGCATGAGTTCCTTACTTAAAACAGCAGCATAATGTTTCCGGCAAGACGCGGATAATCAAAAGCCTGGCAAGCTAGTGGCGTTGTGTAATGAAATGTAAACAGCCAGCAGACAGACTGTTACTCGACGACAGACAACATGCGTGCACGTAAAGCGCTCTGAGTAGGTGCGGCGGCGGTTTGCTTTTCATTCCAATGAATGTCTATGTTTTATCTTATACCTACATACTTTGACAGCTTTTGCTTAGTCTGTACCGTGAAAATATCTGAAGTTCTCCCGGAGCATTATGCCACAGAGTGCTTCCACAAAGGCCCTAAGAGGGGTTTCATTCAAAGTCGACAACGGATAACCACTCATCGGCTGCTGCATTTTTTTTTTAAATAACAATTGCTGTAGTTTTTTTTAAATAAATTTGGTCCACGGCACAAAATAAATAATGGGAGAGACTAAACCAACGAATCGCACGTGTCAATGATAACGCCAAGGTGATATTTTACTATGATCACGTTGAATCTATGATCTTGATTTTAAACAAAAGAAGCTTTGCTAAGGTACCCTACGTAGTAAGTATTAAAGTAAGAAATATTAAATGTAAATACCTAAGTCTAAATGATAATCACTTATACTACATATTTCAATTGATATGAAAAAGATAAATAACTATGTACTTATTAATCACCTTTTGAATACAACTATAAAACGTTCGGATTTACATAAAAAATTACTCTCATCAATTTTTCCAAAAGAAATATAACTTCAAAAATATTGACATTACCCTTACGTCGAAATATTTTAGTAAAGTCAGGCTGTCTTTGCATAATGAGTGCAAAATACCCGCACCCAACTGCGCGTCCACAATATTTGTAGGTAGGGCTAGTAAAACCATTTTATGTTTGCTGTAAGTAGTGGCACCTGGTGCCGTATAAATGGGTTGCAGCTGCGCGCGGCGGTGCAGCGGCTGTCTGAGATGGGCGTCTGAATAGTTTAGCATGTTTTCGTCGGTAGATTGATGCGTTTAGTTTGTTTAAAAATCAAAAGAATACATTATAGGTACATTTCACTCTTCTTTATAAATTAGATCCAATCACTTATTTCTAACGCTTATTTCTCTTATTCACATGATTTCGAGAACATTATGGAAAGATCTAGGGTGCTTAGATTTTTCTTAGGTGGTTTCTTTCACCATTACTGCATGTATCACTTAAAGTTAAGTTCCACTTTTTATAGAGAGGTGCGCGCCAGGATTCGGACCCAGTATATCCAGAGCTGGAGACCGAATTCTAAATAATTAGCCAATCGCAAAGGCACCACTTGTGAAAAATGCGTGTTTTAAAGTCCTTCATCTGAAAACATTCCAATAACATAACGTGTGCGTAACGTAAGTGTAAGAGCGACACGACAATAGCACTCGCGCGACACGACGCGTCATAATTCGCCGCGAGCCCCGCTCGATGAAACTTAAACGCGGCAGACAAGTGTGCGCCATTACTTACTTTGTTCACAAAAAATGTTCCCAGGAACAAAACGCTCTTAGCAATGTGCTGCCGTAATGTACGCCGGCCCCCTGAATTTTTCATTCCCTTGTGGCTCGACAACTAAGCATTACGAAAATTGCGTCATATTTCTTTTCTCAACACATTCCTCCGTGGGAAATAGTTAGGGGAATTGCTACTTTGCCGAATGTTCGCCTGTCGCTGTCCGATGCTAGGCGATAATTATTTATTGCGCATAATCTGTTCGCTGGAGAGGGTGGCTAGCAATTACAATTATTGGTTTCGGTTACATTTTGCGTATTACTACTGTGAAATAGTCAATAGATAAATTTGTGTACGATAATATCATCATGCCAGGTCTCTTACGGGGTAGGTAAAGTGCATCCAATGGCAAATATATCTATCCTTACAGACCTGATGCCTCCATCTACATACATGTTCAGGACAACTTCTGTTCATCATTTACGAATACAGTGACAATCAGAAGATGAGACGCGTAGAGGATCATAGCACTTCGGCTGATTACTTCACTTTTACGAGTATATGATAAAATTTCTTGAAGAGTGAAAATAGTCATAAATGAGATGGTGGAAAATACATAATATTATTTGAGATACACACCCTGTCAACAAATATGCAAATTATTTTGAAAGAATACATTAACATAGCAGCTTGCAGCGTCACGTATCGTTACAGAAATACCAGTTCCCCAGTTTCCCAGCAAATACTGGCCTTGGAGCGCGTAATGTTCCATGAAATTATCTCAGAATTCTGGCCAAATCTCGGCGTTATCCTTAAATCTGATACTATTATACTGCATTGCTCACCTTGTTCGAATTTTTATTCCTGTTGCCTTTTTACATTTAGCGAAAAGAAGAAGCAGGCACCGTGTACCTAGAGCTAAAGTATCTCTGTCCTTACAGACCT
>DWRE01000281.1:0-10280 GCA_018251075.1 Metardaris cosinga cedra | reverse complement strand
GCTTCTCGCTGAAGAAGCGGACAGATGTGCAAGACGTAAGTCGTCAAATCATTTACACTTGTACATTTGGAAGACAAATCCTTAAGCCCCTTACTTTAGTGACAAGGAAAGAAATCAGAAAGACTTTCTGCCAAATCGATATTTTCTCATCAGCACACATTCAAATCTAATCTAAAGCTTTTTACAAATTCTCTCACAAGTTTGATCGTATTTGCGACTAACGTGATTTTGTAATTCAGCAAATCGCAATATAACTAACGCTTTCTTCCATGTTTACCAGATTGTTTCCGCTATACTCATATATTTTCTCGATAACGCACTGTCTCTGGGATGGTAAGGACACGTTTTGCGTAATCTTATCCTTCTGTGACTATTCTCATTTCTTTCTATGTTAAAGTAATTACTCGCGGATCCAGAAACATATGAAAATTCTGTACATAAACAAATTGGATTGTTATCCTTTAGAATTTCCATTCTTTTTTAGATTGCAAGCTGCATGAATAGAGTTAGATATACGAGTACATATTATATCCATAAATGAGTTTCTGGACTTCCGTGAGGAGCACAATTATTTTAACTTGGCTCGAAAGTGTTTCCCAAAATTTTATATGTGCAAAGTGTGTGTACCATGAGGCATTCAGAGGCTTTCACCAGGTAGTTTTGGCTTCTAAACTGGCTCCGTGAAAGCTTAAAAATCGTTGGCTGTGTTAAAAAAATACAATTGAAATTGTAGTTAAATGTATGTTTTAATTAAGTGATGTTTGTAATCGATGTTATGGAGTAACTATGGTTTTATTTTGATTAAATGTCAACGTTAATGAACTGATGTTTGTTAAAGTATATCAATTATTAATACATTTAAGATAATGTATTCCAAGATAAAACAATTGTGTGAATATCTATAGCTAAAGGATTGCTAGATGTTCCATACAGTCGGGATATATCATAATTGCCAGTCATTTATAAATGTAGAGAAGCTATGTATTATTTATTACAATAAATTTACCTAAAGAGCATATGATAAAATACCCCGAATATATTAAAGCACAATGATCACAGCAAATTGAACCCCAAAGTAGCTAAAAGGAGCACTGTAATAAACCACTGGTATATTGACCGCTTGAACGTATCGACTTTATTTCTGCGATGGGTCGAGTGAGATCGCGAAAGAGACAAAGCGGGGCGAGGCGGCGGGCCGCGAGTTGGGTATGTCCCGTCTGACGAAAGCTGGCAATCCCGGGCTAGCGACGCGCGGCGCGCGCGGCGGGCAGCGCTACGCCGCGGTGCCGCGGGCGGAGCGCTAGCGGCGGCGCAGCGCGGCGGTAGTGACGCGCCGTTTGTCCACAGCGGCGCCGCGCGCGCCCGCCGAGCACCGCACGCTGCTGACGCGGCTGGGTATCCGCAAGCCGTCCGTGTCGGGACTCGCGCACCCGCGAGCCGCGCGCACCTTTAGTTTGGACGATCTGTTAAAGCCGCCGCCCGGACGTAAGGAGTGGAGCGCTCGCCCGTCCCGCGCTCTCCGCACCTCCCCACCTCTCGATCACAACTCCACATTTATATACATGTTACATCCTCTCTTCGTACTCAACGTCGTCAACCTAAAGATGATCGATTGTCGTTTAAACGTGTATAGTTTATCCTAAACTGTCACATTAGTGTACCTCGATCGATTCGATATGATTAACATTAAGTCCGCCTTTTTAATCCTGTACTTTTCTGTAAGGAATAAATAAATTAATGAATTAACGGCATTTGATCTTCTTAGCGACGTTTTAAATTAGTCTTGGCCTGTTATCTCTCTTCCATGATTTAAAACACTATAACACCAAAATTTCCGTTGAGATTACATTATTACCCAATACCTATGTATATTTTCCCCTAAGTATTATAAAAATAACTTTTTTTTATTTAGCTACCCTACTCTATTGGTTACCAATTGCGTTTAGTTTTGTAGCTTACGAGTACTTCCATTACAAGTCGTAACAACTACTTTTACAAACATACTATATGCATTTCATACTCTTAATTTTTATTCCCCATTATGTTATGTTATTTGTTGTATTTGAAACGTATTATGTGTTATTGTTACATACTGTATAAAGTTATTCAAGTCACAAACCCAATCAGTCAGACACGATCACCATTGCGGAGCGCGCGGCGGCCTGCAGTTCAATGTAATGGATGTGCCCCCGCCACCCGGTTCCTGAATGACGTTTGATGTGGAATGCTAACCTAATTCGATCTCGCTACCTGTCGACGAGATCTCTCGATGTGTGCACCTCTGACTTTGCATTGACACAAAGCATCTCTATTAGTAGACGCTCCTTCCTTCGTTAGCACCTTTTTAGATCGTCCAAATTTTCTTCCAGATCTTGTTTTGTCAATAGAATATGTTATATACGTATTAATTCATTATACATTTCTCTCTTTTCTGTTCACTGCTACATTTTCAAATTTGTCTCAAATATGAAAATTATTATTGACAATACAACATCCGGTTTGTGATTGTCTCGTATCTGTGGCTTCAGCATGCGTTTGGACACTGTTCTGCTATACATATCTTTGAATTAGTCCATATTTACTCAGACTAGCCTCCTTTTACACGCATTATTAGTTTTTTCGATGTATATGCACAACACTGTCCTCTATGAACCGGTTATTTGTTCAATGTGTAGTTATAGACGAGCCTTTAATGTTGCTAATTGTTAACGCAATGTCTATACAATTGACAGATAATCATTTCTTAGCAACCCCATTTATTACCCTATGAATACAGAATTACATTATTGTAAATTGGCACGTGGTGATTTAACTTTGTTGGATCTAAAGGCACTTTCTAAAGAATTGGCTTGCACTAGCGACACATTTTCCCCCGTTGATAAATCAAAGGCATGATTGTAACAAACATTCTGTGAAATGACCGAGTCTGTTGTTATTTTATGAATCTTGAAATTGTGTAGATTTATTGTTAAAAATCGATGTTGTATACGAACGCTTCAGTAGTACTAGATTTTGTTTCAAAATTACGCCTTCTATATCCAACTCATTTTGTACAGGGACACCATCACCTCGTAAAAAACGCAACAACTCGACACCAACCAGGAAAAACGCAGCGGAAAAAAAGCAAATACTCCAACAACTGATAAGCCCGGCGACAGCCAACGACCATTCGAAAAAAATCACCATGGGGGAACTTATACAGATGTCTGAAAAGAGAACGTTAAGTACGGTGGAGAGTGCACCAGCATTTATGGAGTACGGCGTTGAGACTAAGGATACATCCTTCGCAAGCGAGGCATCATCTCCATCTACATCACCATCTATGCGACACATATCTGATCCTAAACTGGAAAAGAAAGTAACGTTTGCAAGATTATTGAATAAGGTCTCAGCGGAAATGAGCTCGAGCTCTGACGTTGACATGGTGAACACAATTGCAATACCAATGGCAGTCATAGCAGATAGGACTATAAAAACTAAAGCATCAAGTACACCTCCATCACCTGGAGTCGAGATAAGATCACCGCATAGCACATCGAGTAATCAAGGCAGTGATTCCATGTCTAGTCTTGATCTGACACTGGCTCACGCAGCATTGAAAAAATATTCTAGGTAATTTATACCTTTTCTTTTCACGATTATCGCTTATTGCTACTGTTGCTTCAATCATTAACTCAACTTTTCATTTCTCAGACCTCCAAAGATATCGAGTGCGGATTCCATCCTGGCCATGTTCCGTAACTTCTCATCATCATCAGCAGCGCTAGCGTCGCGAGCATCATCCGCTGGACTGTCAGCTTCAAGCACGCCGTCAGCATCATCTCCCCAAGATGACACAGCCGACGCAGATGACTTGTCAATAGCCTCCTCGCACATACCGTCTCTAGCTCCGGACTCACCAGTAGCACGTCCACATAATACTATTGAGATTCAGGTTAGTACATTAATAACAGTTCTTAATTTAATATGATAAATCTTTTATGTTTTCCATTTTCTTAAAACTTTTACCTGGATATTAAAATTATGTTTTTTCAGGTCCTAGACCCACTAAGTGCACACAAGTCATCCTCGTCTGGTACCCTCCTACATCCACCATCAATCTTGCTGGAAGTGCCAAGCAGTATTAACAAGTGTCTCTCTCCTATTCGTGAGCTTCCAACGCCGCTCCCTACTCCACTTCCAACACCATTGCCTACTCCTCTACCTTCCCCGAGAATGCCTAGGGCTTCTTCAAAGATAGAATCAGATACAAAAAGTGAATCTACGACCACCTTTATCTCGCCGAGTGAAGACGAACTGGATGAAATAAGACCTGAAGAAATTTCGGATAGGCCGAAGTCTGCATTGAGACTAAAGGTGAGTGCTCATACTATATACATTATAAAAGAATTTGAAACTAATCGGTTTACAAATAATATATTATCCTGTGATCATTTTATCATTATTTGCAGCTGAGACAACAAGCAATATGTGCAGACATACCAACTCCATCTACACATGTTACGGATTCTCCTAGTCCTAGTTTCACTCACAGTCAGGACTCTGAACGGGAAATGTCCTCCCCTTCACCAGCTCCACCTGGATTAAAAGTTCCAGTTCTTACTATTGAACGGCCTTCACCCGGCTCTCCACCTCCAAGAAGAACTCCACCGCACTTGGAATTTCAACCACCTCCGTTGATTACAGTGACATATAATGCAAGCGAAGAATCAGATGAGCCAATGTCACCCAGACCACCCCCTCCGACCGGAAACATGTGCTATTTAAGCCCATTTTCTATGGCCGCTAGAGGAGAAAGAGCACCGTCAGAATCTAATTTATCATCTTCTGGGTACAGTTCAATGGCAAGCCCTGGGCCTTCAAGATGTGGATCTAGCAATCCACTCTGTCCATCTGAGATGGAAGATCCTGGTTCAGGAGGCGGGCCATCTTGTTTTCAATCACGACGAAGACCATTAATGAAGACAAACTCAAGCCCTGCAACTTCAAATAACGATGGAAACGAAAGAAGAAGGGGAAGATCAGATTCAGAAACTTTGTCTGATGATCCTTTACTTGAGTCAAATGACGAAGGTATAGGTACAGATGAGAGAATAGATGACGTACCATCTAGCGCAAAAGAATTAGAAACGATGGTTGCCATGAAGGAAACTTTGGATATTCCACAAACTACTTTATGTTCGCCCATTGGGGTAACTAAATGTTCCATTGTAAAATGCATAAGCGTGGAACGAGGACTGGATGAAAAAGCTTGCTTAAAACCACCAGCATTGCTTTCGGACTGCAGTCGTCCATTGAGCCCAGTCAGTTCAAGAAGCGAAAGCCCCTTGAGCGATAAAACTGGCTTAGGAAGATTTTCACCTCAATTCTATGGAAGGCAATTGCCTTTTACTGACTCGGATGGATTGTATGATTTTCCAAGCTCAGAATGTGTGAAGGGGGGCAGCTGTAAAACAGGCAGTAGCGCGCACCGAAAAGCGGGCAGGAGAAGAGATAGAAGAACAAACAGGACAGTGTCTCATGAGGTGACTGGTACCGCTAAATCAACCTTGCCGCATATGCCTCATTCTATGCACAATTTGTTAGAGGTAAGCTGTTTAAAGGATTCTATAATTTAATGAAAACGTTGAAATATTTTGCATTGCATTGCCTCGTTGATCGTGTTGGACCCATGCACGACTGCCAATTGGGAAGTCCTGGTTTTAAATTCCGGGTCGAACACTACTGGATTTTTCTAACTTAGATTTTCTAGTTGTGGCTCTTAGTCTGAAAATGTGCCCGATGTATAGCAATAGGCTCACCAACTTTTCCTTAGCGGACGTAAATGTAACTGGTGAATCGTGGGAATTTACTGTATTTCTCTGATATTCCTTTTTTTTGTTACGTTATTTTACATCGAATCCACCAAAATGATCATACATAGTATTAAATAAAATATCAAAAAGGTATGTGTGCTTTGCTATAAACCTTCAATAAAAACTTTTAGGTACCATGTGGCAACCGTGGTCGCAAAGTTGGGAGAAAACGATCAAGATCTCAGGCCCCTGCTGTGGCGTCATCTTCCTCGTCTGAAGATTCCGTATCCAACGCTTCAGTGGCGTCAGTTGCTTCCGCAAGGGAGTTTCGACTGCCTGATATGGAATTACAGGTTACATAAATAAATATTAACAACTCTATTTGGGATTATCTGCTTTTAATGACACTTCAACACATATGCAAGATGCAAGATGTTTTTGTCCTTTTTATGTTCTTCTGCACTAATTCAAACTTTAAAACAAAGTATATAACTCTAAATACACGTTTAAATATATTTTAACGTTCAAGTTTAACTTTTAAATAAAACATAAAATCCAAATTTTATTGCACTGCATTTGACTAAGTATTTCGTGTTGTCGTTTTTGTCATGTCTTCCTTAATAACATTTTCACGGTGGAGGTGGTAATGAATGTGCTTTATTTTGTAGTTTTTGTTACGAGAAGCATATATTTTTCCTTTTGTTTATTGATATTTGTCACTGTACTTCCGGCTTTTTATTATTTTCCGTCGCCACGTTTGCTTTCAGTCTGAACCGACGCGTTTGAAGAAACTGCTGAGGAGGCAAAAGTGCCGAAGTTCAGAGGTGATTCATCGAGCACATTTGGTCTATCGGCACATTCATTCATTCATTAACTCAATCAATGTCAAATACAAACACTATTAAACATTGGTTAACGGTGAACAATACGATATGGTCGAACTGTAACTCAGTATAATCCTCTTGCAATGGTTCTTCCAACGGTTTTGATCAACGTGTAAAGTTAAAATATTATTATAATAATATTTTTTTCATTTCTTTTTAATGAATAAATATAAAAGCAAAAATCGTTTAAACTTCACATTTACAGCTAAGTCATAATATTTTTGACGTTTATGTACAAAACATTAACGGTATGAACTTTTATAGGATACCTCGTCGAAAATATCGTCCAGTCTTGATCTCACGGAGGATTCACGCAAGCCCACAAAGATTAACAAGTTAAGGACTATCAGCAATCAAATAAGGTGAGTGAGTCACCACGTAACGTTGCTAAATCTTGTATCTTTCTAGAAAGAAGTAGAATATAATCAAACATTAATGTCTTCCCAACTTCCTGAATAATTTATTCATTGTCCATTGAAATGCTCTTGTCAACATCCATCTATCTTTTAAAATCATTCATCATTACCATCATTAGCGATTAATCTTATACAAAACGAAAAGCAGGAAGATTAAAAAAATAAAAATATTAAATCTAATATACTGAGAAATATAGCCCGGGACTCTTCAACACAACGGTAATTAAACTTTTTTAAACATGCATGCTTTATCTTAGAACATCTTAAGCACCTTGGCTTTTCATCTAGCAAATCTCCACGGTCAAATATATGTAGCTCTAGTTTACACAACGCTATACAATTTGCAATATTACTACCATTTACGTTTTAAAATATGGACATAACGTTGAAAAGCTAAACGAACAAACAATAACACGAGCAAATTAGTTTATATGCCGAACAAAAAAATTTATTCAGATTTATATTCAAGTGTATTAGTGCATCAAAAGGTTTATTGCTCTCAACCTCAATATTGAAGTAAGCGATTGATTCCATAAATTTTATACACTCAATAGATGTGGTCTACCGTACGAAATAAAGAACATATGAAAAGCTCAGTGTACTCTTTTAAAATCGTGTATTCGTAAATTTCATTCCATATTCATTTCGAATAGCGTACGCGTAACTTGCATTAGTTAAAAAGTATTGGAGTTATAGTTCACATCGCATCAGACGCAATAATCGCATTTAGCCATTTTCTTCTTATTTTTGGTCACCTTTTTCAAATTTACTTACTCCAGATTCCTTCGACGTCTAGAGCGCAGTTTGAAAATGAAAGAAACCTACCCGGCGTTATCCGACGACGAAGGCGACGAGTCCTCAAGCGTGACCTCCCCGCTGCTCCAAGGTCGGAAAGAGCTGAACAGAATGCACGGCCACGCGATATCCGCCCCTCTGCTCAGTGCGGCAAGACCGAAAATAACGCGCCAGAGAAGATATGATAAGTCGTTTTTGAATGAAGAAACCAGGACCTTGAATGCGGTACCCGGCCACGACAACTCCGACTAAATTCATTATATTACGAATAATAGGATTTTGCAACAAGATACTAATTTTAAATGTCTTATGATTTTTATGCAATAATGGACATAAAATACTTTGTCTGTACAAAAAAATGCATTTGTATTAAAAGTATTTTAACATTTCATATTTTTATGCAAAATGAAAATAATTAGCAAATAATACTTTCTTATGCCGCTGTGAAATATAAAAATTTTGACATCCTACGAAGTACCCGCGTTTTATCTGTTCGGTGACGTTAAGTATACAAAATTCTAATATAATGTGATACATTGTACTATAAGAATACGGTTAGTAGCTACGTTATTGATATTTAGTAGAATTAGACAAGTTGTAAATGATATTTTATTAACGAAGTAGTTGAAGATTTCATTTCTTTTCTGTTCCATTTTGATGTTTCGAACTAGAGTGGTTAATTATTTAATATTATAAAAAAATCGGATAGCAATAACTTTATATAGAAAACAGTTTAAATTAAGTAGCTCTTAGTGTAACGTAGCGCACCTTATGAATTATTTGAATATTATTGTGTTATCCGACATCGACGAAACTTATACAAATGCCCATCTGAATTTCCTTCCTTCGCTTACTATAATTTTCATTTTTACTAATGTATCTATTAAAGAGTATCTATTTAAAGGGAAACGTTTTTGTAAATATTTTTTAACGTGTTGCTCAAATTGCATATTTTGTGAATTGTCTTTTTTGCACTTTTTGCTACTCTGTAAATACATATGGCGTTATATTGTTTGATGTAAATAATGGTGTGAGAGAAAATGTTTTCGTTGTTGTGTAAATGCAAAGAGACTTG
Organism: Metardaris cosinga cedra; assembly: GCA_018251075.1. Taxonomy (NCBI): domain Eukaryota; kingdom Metazoa; phylum Arthropoda; class Insecta; order Lepidoptera; family Hesperiidae; genus Metardaris; species Metardaris cosinga. The sequence continues at coordinate 1,315 of DWRE01000281.1, read as the reverse complement.
TAAATTGCTAGCTCGTAAGTTAAAAAAGAACGAAAGGCCCAAAAAAATCGGTATACCAAATGCACAACTTCCTTTATTATTGTACTGTCACTAATAAATGACGTAATTGAAAGTCAAAGGCTGTGGAATGCAGCCTTTTGAATGGTTCACAACAACCAACACACTCTTTTGGCCGTTCCAAATGGCGCTCACGATCGTTGTGGTCGCAGTGAACACGTCACCAATGACGTCACGACTCATACTCACGTGAAGCTAGCAACAACTATTTTAAGACGTGGGTCGTCGTGAGCGCTGTCAGAATTAGAGGGATTTTAATACGTCAAAGCATAAAGATGTCAATATGTCAATGTCAAAATTTTGTTCTTATACTGCAACGTTTCTAACGCTCCATAATCCATTCCACTAGAGCTTACGATCACAATGCTCGCATCTTAGAGGAACGGTAAAATCCGTGGTCGTGAGCATGATCGTTGTGAATACTTAGTGGAACGCACCCCAAGTATGTACATACGTCTTGTAAAATATATTTACAAAAATCATATTGAGGCACCATTAGTTTAGACATTGTAACTTTTTAGACTTGCCGTCAAATCCTATGGCTCTACTCGGTTTTTAGCTTTCCGACTTTTCATTATCATTACACTTATACATCATTAAAACATAAATGCACAGAGTATTACGGTGTTTCATTAATGATGAATGCACAAGTGTAGGAAGCAAATAACTCTGTCCATTAAAAATATAACAATTATTAAGTCTTTGTATAAACTTAAATCAAAAATTATAAATATAAATATCTTTAGATATTATCTCAAGGAAGTACCTAGATACTTAAAAGGTGATTTGTATAACCATTTGCGTCGAAACAACATTACCGTGTAGGAGAATACTTGAGAAATAGAACAGAATTTTAATTTCTCTATAATCACAAATCGTGACAATTATTTATACAACATTTCTTATTCTTTAATATTTAAGATTTGTTTTATTGTTCACTTCTCCTGAAATAAGTACAGCGGAGAGCCGTGACCAAGAATGAATTCTCCTAAGACTGACGTTTCGTTTACACTTACAAATCAATAAATGGCGTAATATATATTATTCTGGAATATGTTTTATTTACCTATATATTATTATACAAACAGTTCTTATATAATATATTACGAGTACAACGATACCCATTTTAAATTCCATTTTGAATATTTTCTGAAAAAACAGTTTTTTTTCGACTTTGGATGTTATAAGCAAGCTGAATAAATACACACTATTTTTCTATGTTTTAAACAATATCATAATCTACCAATTGAACACATTT
>DWRE01000280.1:0-10342 GCA_018251075.1 Metardaris cosinga cedra | reverse complement strand
CCGGTGAAACGTGGGAATGTTCCGCATTCCTCTGCCTACCTCTTCGGGGATTACAGGCGTGAAGTTACGTTTTTTTTAACACAGTGGCAACATCTAAAAAAATTACTTGTAACGATCACTTGTATCAAGTTGTAATTTCATATTATTTGCATATAAATGCATTAAAATCTACCGTAGTAAGTGAAAAAGGTACTTTAAAAAACCTTAAAAAGGAATGTTTGTGTATATGAAATGCAGTGGAGATGTATTATTGTTATAGGAATCGTACATTCAGATGTTGCCTATACAATCTTTGCATGTACAACGGCGCCTGCAATGTATGTTGGCTTATATTGGTTTAAGTCAACAATTCCGGGATGGATGCCAAAATTGTTTACATCACTTCAATAGCATCAATATCTTCAAGTCAAAAACTGACACCAACCTCTAACATTACCGATTCCCGCCAAATTTGTTTTTTCTCTGGTAATAAATCAATATACGCATTCATATATTTTACATCAATAATTTTTTTATAGTTCAAAATTCATAATTCCATATTAAAGCTTAAAACATTCCTTATAAGTTTGTTTAAATATAAAAACGAAAATAGCATTAAAGTATTTCAAATAAATAACAACGCCTAAATATTACGTCCATCAAAAAAAAGACATTGCTTTCCCTTCAAGTAATGGATATAAAAATTTAACTTTAAAACCACTTAATTTAATAGTCATAACAATCGTATTCCAAAAAAAGATTATAGGGCAAATCGAAGATAATAATTATAGTGTATTATAAAAAACAATGCCTATCCCATAACGAACTTGAGGTGAATATTGTATGTAGGTATGTATAAAAAAACAATTCGAATCAATAATATACATTTCATATTTTTCTTGTAAATTCATCCAGACAGTTTTATTTGTAAAATGTCAGCAGTTGTACAAACAAATCTTTGTTTGTGCGGCAAGCATAGCTACGAACAGAAGGTCACTGTCAACCAAAAATGTGTATAATACTGTTTACTGAATATCTGAATATCAAATTATCAACTACAAAATGCTGCCAACAAGCACTTGGCCAGCGTGGCAGATTATGATATAAACCCTTCTTATCTTGAGAGATCTACTATCGTTCGAAGATGTAGATATGGAATTACAAGAAAAAAAAACACGAAGATAGTGTATATTAACACGTTTATTATATGGATACATTGTATTTAATTTCACTCAATTAATATTATATGATAAAACATTTCATTTTGTTACCAATACTGTAAGTTTATTCATAAAATATAATTATCGATATTAAAAATCTTTAACAAGTATAAAGCTCCCGCACCGCAGTGGCATTTCTTGAATAACGCACCGATCGGCAGGATTTCGTTGTACGTGTGCGTGCGTGTGTGCGTGGCGGCGGAGGCGGGGCGGGACGGGGGCGGGGGGCAGGACGCGACGATAGAGACGGGGGGCGGGGGTATGGCGGTAATGTGCAGTGTGCTTGTAGTATGTGATTGTAGATTGTGATTTTGCTGCAAAAAATGCAACTGCGTTGTAGGAGCAGCTTCACGTATAAAACTTCTTCACAATCAATGGACGGAATTAAATCACTCTGTCGGGTTACCAAAGTATAATTAGTAAAGCTACATGACTTTTTACATGATAAAGCAACTTACATTAAATTAACAATAATCGTTAACATTATGCAGTTATTGTGAACACCTACCTACCTATAGCTCTACGGCTCAGTCTGCTCTCGACTCGGGAAAATTAATAGTGTAATCAAAAATATGGCAAATCAATATTCCACATCGGCACGCGGAGGTTCTAATAATCTCTAATTTTCTCCATCACTCTGTAATTACTTCTCCTCCTCTCGGAATACGCGGGTGTAGTTCCGTTCTCGTAGTACTTGACAACTTGAGGCTCGCCCTTGTATCCCCGGCTCTTGGTCACCGAATTCACCTCCCTCGACTCGATGATCTCCTTCGAGCGTCCGTCCCTCGACGGTACCACCTTCTTGCTCACCGTCTCCACCGTGTCCGTGACGCTCGGCCGCTCCGGGTCGCCGGATCGGGTGGTGTACCGGTACGTCTCGGAGTAGTTGTCGCTGCTGTTGCTCCCGCGCCGATTCGCCGGCGACTTCAACTTCGTCTCCAGCCGGGACACGAACGGACTCGTCTCCCTATTGGCCGAGTCGGTCTTGTACACTGGGATCTTGCGCTCCTCCGATGTTCGCTCCTTGTAGTGCGGGGAGGGCGTGCCGTACCGCGAGGAGCGGCGGCTGCCGTCCGACTCGTCGTCGGCGTGCAGCGTGTGGTAGAGGTCGGGCGCGCGCTCGCGCAGCCCCTTTAGGAATATCTTCTTCTTATCGGTGTCGTCGAGCGCGCGCGGCGCGGCGGGCGCGACCGGCGCGCGGCCGTAGCGCGCGCCGAACAGCCCGTCGCGGCGCCGCTCCGCCTCGCGCCACGCCGCGTCCGCCAGGTCACGCTGGCTGCGGTTGATGATGGACACGATGCCCGGACTCTTCAGCTGCTCCGGATTCTCGTCGAGGCGGCTCAGGTGCGGATTCGACTTGTACATGGTGGAGTAGTTGCGGCTCATCCCAGATACGTAGCGCGGGTGCGTCTCCTGCTCGGGCACGCCCATGGCGAAGCTCTTGCTTCTGTTGAGACCCTTGTAGGTCCGCGCCGGCTTGGCGGGCCCGGGCGGGTGCCCGTTCACTTTGCCCTCCGGTTGATTAGTTGGCGCGTGGGATATATTTATGGCACTACTCGATCGCTTGTTCGGCGTGAGACGGTGCCAGTACTTACCGGAACTCGGCTTCTCGGTCGCCTTTTCCTTCCGCTCGTGCAACTTCCTCGGCAGGGTTTGAGCGCTTCGAGTGTAGTCCTCCTCCGCCTCGCCGTTTGGATTCAATCGACTAGTAGAGTGGCTCAGTCGTCCGAGAGTGTTCGAGAACTGGCCCCTGGAACGTAACAAAAACCTCTATTAAAATATTATTAGTATATCATGATCTCTAGCCCACGTACAGTCATTGTTATCTGCCTATGTATCATAAAAACTTGTAATCTTATGTTGTGGAACGTAATTGGATTCAATGGGGAATCTCTGCCCACGCGTCTAACGACCGCTCTTTGTTTATGTGTTCCGAGCGCGACGCCCGTCTCGATTGTGACTACAATAGGAGCGATCGAATACAACGTAAATTAAACAAATTAGTTTTACATAACGAGCAAAACCTACAAGTGTACAATAGACTAAGTACAGTAACATAAAAAACTTATCAGGAAGCTGGTTACGCTACAATCCGCGATGGTATAAAAGAAATAACATCAGCATGCGACACCTAACCTACACCTACTATTTATTGAGACATATTCTCGCAGTGAGTCACGAGGCGATCGTCACTACGGTCGTCCAATAGTTCTCATTAAAGAGGCTGTATCACCGAGTAAACATGACTGAGTCAACATTTGCGAGCTAAATAAGGGCTCTTTTGCCGAGAAGCCGCTTTTTACCCTTACTAGGTAAGGAGCAGACCGGCGACAGATTAAAATGGCAAGATATGCCGGAACGCGCTGACGCGACTTGATTGACGCCGGTTAGCGAGTTTTGATTGATTTAAAAGGCTGTTATTTTCAATTCGTTAACGAGGAAATTTATTGACTACGTATAAAAAATATTGTTGCCATGTTCATGCTACGTGAGCGTCGCTCGAATGGTAAATAAGCGTCCCATAAACCGTAATACCAAGTTTTCAGTAAACACAAGAAAACAAACCAACGTTTTCAGACCGGTTGGGAAGTTAACCGCTTGGGAAAATTAATCAATCCCATTTCGTATTGTCAATATCAATAAGAAAATAAACCAAAATAAAAACGATTATTTTCATTAATTTTATTTAATTAATTATTTTCATTAATTTTTATTTCCACAAAGCTCACCAAATCTCGCGTCGTTTGTAAACAAAACGATCACAGGACCTTACATGGAATTCCATATTTTCTACTTTTCGCTTTCTATTCAAGCTCCTGCGATTTCTGAATACGGATGAAAACAATATAATTGGTATGGATGTAGGTCAACGTAGTTTGCAAAATATCGTCGTACATGGCGTTTTGAAAGCTACAATACACTGGTTTTCGGACCCGAGTAGTTTACACACGGTGCGGTATTAACATAAGAAAAGGGATATAGATGCTAAAGAAAACACGCACACGCACTAACTGCGTCTAACTATTTTCATTACAATACGCTTTACCAAGAACCCTGTACAGTAACTTCAAAGTATCACTATTAACTTCGTAGTAACCAACAATCCCATAATAATAATTTGTGATGACTTCCATATTCTATTTTGTTGTTTGATTATGTAGTTGGATTATTAAATTTCACTAATATTACATATATCACAATTAAATAGTAAAATTGGTAAACAATTCATAATTAATCATGCAACTTTAGGCTGGAATTATTTAAAATATTGATTTTAGTAACAATCTTTATTCGCAGTAAGAGAACAAGATACAAGAATTTACTACTAAAGCAAACGGGTCAGGTGGTAGTAAATGGCTATTCTCGCCTGTGAACATAGCAACAATCAAAGAGCAGCCAGTGCGTAGCCGGGTCTGTAGAAGAGCTCTCTATGTAACCCCAACTCTTAGTGCGCCGGGAAAACCACTGATGAAACAAAAGTCATTGCACATTGTACACCTGAGCAGTAAAAGCGAGCGTACTGACGGTACCGCGGTGTATCGTCATGAGTCCAGTTGGTGTGGATGAAATTCCATTTTTCGTCACGTGGTCTGATGAAGGAAATGGGATTTGGGTACCAAATCGAATATTACTTGAGTCGAATAATTATTGCGCCAGTAGAACACACAGAGGGGGAACCTTAGTCCCTAGGCAAACTTAATTGCTCTGGTCTTCTAGGAAAATTTTGGTAATTGAAAATTCTGATTGCATATTATTACACCGAGTCAAATAGAGTAAGCTGACACTGTGGTGCTCAGGCCATGAGGTGGGAGCAGTACTCCATAAAGGATCTTATTTCGGCTTTGTAAAGCATTAGCAGATGTCCCGCACTAAAGTAATGCCCTGCTTTTATTAGGAGGCCCAACGTTTTGGCAGCTTACTTCACATTCTAATGACTCGCGTACTGCACACTACTCGAAGTGACAATACCGTTGATTTAGATACTTTGGAGTACAGTTCTTTCAAACTTAAGCCCCAAAATCAATTGATATTTTAGGACACACAAACTTCATAGGGTTGAAATCCACTACGTTTAATCGACCTCAAGGCGATACTCGGTCCAGAGAGCGCTTGACTTCGTCCACAAGTTGAGTTTTATTTTTCCCCAAATGACCGAGAGGCGAGTGCACAGCTTGTATAGTATGGGTCCCCAGTACTGTCATCCGCATACCAATAGATATCGAGCATATTAGAAAACACGGAGTTTTAAATAATTCATACGTTTATCTGCTAATGTCAGGTCATTATTACAGTTTTGTTAGGGTTACGTATTAGATATGTTGAAGCGTGGATTCGGTAATGAGTTGATGATTTGAATTAATGTACGAATTGGACGTTGTAATACACATGTATTAAATGTTATAAGTTGTGAGTTTGTCACATATCATAAACACTTCACCTCACTCACGTATTATTGTTGTCCGTATGTCACTGGTACCTACGGGAAAATATCAGTAACATCTAAATAAACATATTTTTCACTAAATGAATATGCAAAATATAAAGCCATGATACACCTGAATAATTAAGAAATGGTACTTTTATATGTTCTATGAAAATAACTAGACTTAGTAATGTTTTGTCACAACCACACATAATTTCCAGAGGTGGTCTGTGTGCATATCTATAGCACAGAAATAGTTTTAATTGCCGTTCAAGAAATGAATTTAGCTAAATTGTTTGTTGTTTGCTTATAACATCATGATATAGGTTACATGGGTAATCGGAGCAATGACGAACTGGTCACGATTGGTCTAAGCATGTTGTTAAACAGGAATTCTAAGGCAACATTTAATTGTAGAACAACATTTTCACTTCATTCCCATGTATGTACATGGTACATAGGTACATGTAATTTAAAACTCAACACACCTTATAGCGCAATAATATAAAAATAGTGTAATAATATTAAAATCCGTTTGAAAAAATAAGTTATAATATCTGTATTACACTCGTTAATGAAAATAATGGCTAAAAGAGTGCTGTTTACGATTTATAATCACTAGCTTTGGAGCTTATTTTGGATAGAACAGTGGGAAGTTGATGTTTTATGTACCGTCAATTGAGACACTACAATTCACACGACGATATTTTTAAATTATAGGCACAAATTCTACTTCGACTTGCCGTAATCGTATGATAATATCAGAAACAAGAAGCATTAATTAAATTTTATGCCTAGTTCAACCGTAGGAGGAGGCTCGGAATTGTTGTAGGACAAGATTCTGTTTAAGGCTTAGATGTTTTATATGTAGGTATCGGTTGTATAAACTAAACGATATTAACGTATCGTAAAGCCTTTCACGATATTGTCAGACTTTAAATCAGGTTCCAAATTAAAATTGATTACGTATTTTAATCGACACTATAAAATAGTCTCACTCACCTGTCGCGGTGGTCGCGGTGGTCGCGGGCGTCGGCGGGCGCGGCGCGTCTGGGACTGCCCTCGTACTTGTGCTCGCGGCCGTAGATGCTGGGCGCGAAGGGGTCTTCTCCGAGGTAGTAGCGATGCGGCGGCGCGGCGGCGGGCGCGGGGGGCGCGGCGGGCGCGGGGGGCGCCAGCTCGGCGCCGTACTGCTTGTAGGTGCGCGAGGAGTGCTCGGGCGACGGCGTGCGCGAGTGGCGCCAGCGCGTGCGCCGCTCCGCTGACGCCGACCTGATCTTCCCGACCAACTTCCTGATAGAGTTCCCGATCGCGGAGCCTACTGACTTGCGCGCCGGCGACGGTCGCCGCCCGTTGTCCGCGAAACGCGTCTTCTGGTTCTGTTTCCGTTCGTCGCGCTCGCGACGCCGCGGCGGCGTCCGGTCGCGGTCCGAGCTGCCGCGACGCTCTATGGGCGGGGAGTAGTCCGGGGGCGGTTCGACCGCACCCTCGTCGCGACTGTCGCGCGACCGACCGGAGTTCCCGTTTCTAGATGAACTCCTGTAGCCGCTGTCGTATCTGTGCTCCTCCGACAACCGCGGCTTCGAATATCGCTTACGTTCGGGAGCAACAGGCCGATAATCATCCTCGACGGAGGGCTCACGGAAGGAGCGATCCGCTTCTAGAGGACGAAACGGCGATCCACGCGGTGGGCTGTGCATAGTAGACGACGAAACATATGCAGAATCGTCTCGCGAGGGCGGGTGACGTCGGCCGAGGGGTGACGCCCTCCCCTGCGGCGAATCTCGTTTTCCATAAACATGTCTAGGCGACGATCCATTTAATCGATCATCACTGGCATAGGGAGATCTGACAGCCGGAGGTGACGGAGATGAGCTACGTGGCTCCGGCATTGTAGGTTTAGTGGCACGTCGTTGGGACCAATCTGCAACACCTTTAAAATATCCTCCCGTTCTGTTCGCTGGTGGGGCAGTCCGCTCATCGGAGGGTGTCGAGGACTTGGTCTTGCGCAGCACTCTGTCTGCATACACCGGGGGCGGCGGGACAGATGAAGAAGTTTTTCCGTAGTAGCCTTCGTCTTCGGCGGGCTTGTTTTTCGCATAGAAGCCGGGTTCGGGACGCCGTCCAATTTCTTCAGCGATCGAATCGTGGGAGGATCGCGAGTCACTGCCGAAGTGGCTCTCGAGCCACTTGGATGTTTCTTTCTTCCTTGTTTCCTCTTCGATGTCGAAGTTCAGCGGCCGTTTCGCGTAGTCCTTGTCATGATCTGAAAACACGTAGCGCGTTAATACAGAGCGGTGAGCGCGTGGCGGGCGCGCGCGCGACGCTCTGCGGCGGAGTGCGGCCGCGCCTCGCGTCCTCACCGCACACGCCGTGCCGTAACCGAGCAGTCAATACGTTTGCCAAACTATTGAAGGTCAATGCAATAAGATGCAAACACACATTTCAACCGAACCGCCATGGAACAGTAGCGTGTCGGATCACTCGCTAAAGACACATTTCTAGGTCATTGTGACTTTGTTTGATAGCTGTAGTACTCGGAATATTAAGAAGGCAATTTTTATACTACTGTTCCGGTCATTTTGATCGATTGTGTTAATTTATTCGAGCGAAATAAAGTTATTTGAATATTATGGAGTCATTGATATTATTGTTACGATTACCATCACAAACCATTTCGGTTATGTTTTTATTTTTACCTTCAATAATACTTACCTAAGCATTTTCTAGTTACAAATGTAAGCTATAAAATATTAGGTTATGTCATCCAAATCATATCATAGTAAGTATTACAATTTATCTAGATCCTATAAAAAACTAATCTATGTATCTGAACAGTTATATATTCAATTTAATTTAGAGACATATTTCTAAATATACAACATAATATTCCTCATTTATTACGTGACGTTAGAGAATATTTTACCTGTGATACAACAGAACATTTTCTGTAAGTATTTTCATAAAATACCACATTCACGAAACTGGAAACGAGAGGTTACATACAACAATGAAAATGCTAGGAATTGGTTGGTTGTAAGGAAGCTAAAGAAACTAAGGAATCACTCAACTTTCTCCATCTTCACGAATTACTAAAAATAATTTCTAATTCATTGAAATTTAACAATCATTGGAAAAGATAAACGAAAGTACTTAACATCTGTGGACATCTGGAACACGATGTGCCTCGTGATTAAAAAGAAATGTCACCGAAAGACCGAGTACCACTAATTTGTCAATAAACAATGTAAGCGTTGAACAGACATGCCAAGACTACGAGATGCAATATTGACATTTGTTGCACAACGAAGAGGCCCGATGTCACGCAATCAAATATGCACGACCGTTGATCTTTAAATGACAGATTACGAAATCGCCAAGAAAGTCTGTTAAAATATTATCTATGGCTCCGCCTCGTTATATCCTGCTAATGGGACAGAGACATCGTTCCCCAGATTGATTGAATCCTCGACCATACCTTACAGCGCTGATACGACTAGTGTGAATTACAGATTAGACACTTAACATTTCGTATGAAGCCAAATTGTTCTTCCTCAAATTGTTGTGTAATGTGTCTCTTCTTGACGTCAACCTATTAATTCTATACAACTGTATAACCATGTAAAGCTGTAATTAAGTTGTCACAGGTTGCGGTACAAATTCACCCAAATGAGCTCGTTACGTGTGACCTCAGACAGTCGCGTAGGCCCAATGACTGTCCATTTACGGATAACAGATGGACGGGTTGAGCCGCGTACTACGTGCGCGTACAGACGGGCGGTCGAGCAGCGGCGGTTGACACGCGCTTAGGTCTTATTGAGTTGTGGGGACAACTCACGAAGCAACCATCATCATCATCCTATTGCAATCCACTGCTGAACACAGCCTTCCCTTACGGGGTTATGCCTGTTATCTTGACGCTGTTTATTTCACTACGCTATCCGCACTAGTTTGACTAAAAGTTTCTGCGTATCTACATTTAGACGCATAAGTAACATACGCACAGTTTTAAATATGAAGAAAATTTAAGTAACGGTAAATAGCTATTAACAACGGATAAACAAAGTAACGCAACGCATTGGGCGTAGAAATTAAGTTTGAAGAGAATTTTAATATGTACTAGGTATTATTCTCTGGAGCAACAGATGCTACCTTCGATAGTTAATGTAGCTTTAATCTTCGCTGCGACCTCATGGCATTGGGCGGAAACTGATAGAAAAAAACTTCGAATAAGATAGTAACTATTTTAAAATAATTTATTTAAATTATTATTACCGAAAACTTTGTTATGATTTTCTTTGTTACATAGATTTTACACAATGAGTTAAACGCTCGTCTACAATAAACGCGATTTCTTCAAAAATACCATTTTAAACGTACTGAAATTGTTAATTCAATCTTACGCAGTGGGTGGGACGGTACTATATGGCACATTGTAGGTGACTGTGATAAAAAGCCTTACTGTCTAGAGACAGTAACAGTGTCTAGCTCTAACAGTCAGACTAACAATTTAATCGAAATAACGATATTGCCTTCAAATTTGTAAATAAGGTCCTACGTTTACATAATATTAAGTTATGACAATCATAAAGCAATCATTTCTTCAAGTGTTTTGAAAAGTTTTGATTACAATGCGAATTTTATTGCCTAAGTAAAAAACGGAGAAATGTCTCGGTGCCCTCTGCCTACCCGGTGCAGGACCTGGCGTGGAGATATGTAT
>DWRE01000279.1:0-10346 GCA_018251075.1 Metardaris cosinga cedra | reverse complement strand
CCTCAAGGAAACAACATGTTGGGTGGAGCGGACAATACTAATGGCGAATTACCGTCTTATATCACTGGCGCTAACAGAGGAGCGCGGCGAAGCTTCCCTTGTTACGCACGCAGCCCGGGCTAAGGTCTGGGCACGGCGTCAGCCACCCTGGGCACAAAACGTATCGCGGGAAAAATCACCTTCCGCCGGCACGGCGACAGAAGGCGACCGGTACGGGCGCGGCCTTTTTGACTCCGGATAACACCGGCTCAACGCCGGGGGTATCCGGCAGGGGGAAAACGGGCCGCTGGGGAGCGACCCGGGAGTGCCGGGGATCAGGCGGCATGTACAAAACTGCGGAAGGCCTGCACCTGATCAGTAATGGCGTGGCGGGCTTCGTTTGCGACATACTGAATTTCTGAACGGCAGACCCACTTTCTTACCGGCTGCCCAGGGAGGATGACCTCACTGGCCCAGGACTCCGCCATCAGTTGGCCCGCACACGTCACCTGAAACCGGACGGAAACCACACGCGCATTATCGTCCAGGATCATCCGGATATATTCCTCCAGAATGGCTTCATCCGTATCACAGTAGCCACAGTCGCACGGGTCTACAGCCACGGCTTCCAGGGTGATGTTCGCGGTCGCCCGAGTGAACAGGTTCTCATCATATTGTGCCGGGCATGTCCCTTCCGTGAGCTTATAGCCCAGCGTTTTCACGTTGTGACACAGGCAGTCATACTGTTCGCGCAGCGCCTGCAGCAGACGCTTTTCCAGCATTTCCATCTCATCAGAAAAGCCCTCAGCAACCAGTCGAGTATCCCAGGAATGGCTGTAGCAGCTTTGTGTCAGTTCGAGTTGCACACGAATGCCCTGCTCCCTCACCGCCGTGAATAACGCCCGCGCATTGCCCCTGGACAGATAACGCTTCCCTCGCAGCCCCGGAATAATTCGAAGCAGGTCAGCACTGGAAAGAGTGCCGTAGAAAACCACCCCGTCGCTCTGACCCCACTGCTGGCCATATTCAAGGTGGAGTGACGTAGGCCAGTTCAAGGCCAGCAGTTCCTGCTTTGCCATGGAGTGGATCAGCGCACTGGTCAGGCCGTGAAAGGTCTGAAATGTCATAGTGTGTTTCCTCTGGTTATACAGGCCCACAGGGTCACCTCCCCGTCACGCGCGCCGTCGGCGAAGGCTTTCGCGTCGTCCGGGCAGTTAAACTCATAGCGCAGGCCTTTGGGATGCTCGGTGTTAAAGACATCCACGTAAAAACAGCCTTCACGCCCGAACAAGCCCGCCCAGTCAGGATCGCCTTTAACGCCCTGATACGTTGTGGTGATATTGAAATGTGCCAACGCGGCGGCGAACTCCGGGGATGAAATCAGCAGCTTATCCGTCAGTGCCTGCAGCAGGCTTTGAACTACCTGGCGATCGTTCATAAAATTCTCCTTCGCATGATGGTCTTAAAAAACTTTCTTCTGGCGTTCCTCCTTTCGAAGGAGGGGCGTTGTCTCTTGCCATGAGCGACGGTCAGCAACGGGCCATCAGGCAAAAGTCACGCTCCGGATGCAAAGCCGCAGCGCAAATGACTGACTGAAAAGGAAGGAATGCGAACGGGTGCCGCAGCTGGCGGCTTGATTTTTGACGGCACGGTGCAACCGTTTAAGCGATGGCAGGAGATAACGTCTACATGGAATGAGCACTCGGGAAGACAGGATCTGCGGTACAGACCCGCCGGGGTGGGCATCCTTATGGGTCCGGTCATCTGGCCGGACTGGCTAACGCGCCGGGGGGCTTATGCCCCCTGGAAGCGCCATGAAAACCGGGGCAACAGCCCCGGGATCTTCAGCCTTTGAGAAACCGACACAGTGTATCAATAACATCCGCCGTTCCCAGGCGCTCCTGCCAATTGCCGACATACCACATCGGCGTCCGGTAAGTCCGGCGAACGACTAGGGTCAGCGTGTTGCCAATCACAACCTCTGCAGGTATCCCCAGAAGGGACAGTTGCAGGTAACACATATGTGCTGCAGTCGCATCAATATCCATGCAACTGGCGAATAGCTTGTCCTGATAGTTGATGCCCTGTTCCGCAAGCACTTCAGCAAATGCGATCACCATACTGCCCGCCCCAACTGCCGGTTCCTGCAACGTAATGAACGGCTTGTGCTCCAGCTCGCTGAGTACATCACCGGCGGTGAGGCGAGCCATCAGGGCAGACAGATGATAAGGTGTGAAAAATTGGCCCATATGGTCTGAGCCGATCTCCAGTTCCATGAAGATCTGGCCCAGAAAGTCACCCGGCTGACACTCCAGAGCGCCAGTGAGACACCCCAGCAGCTGCGTCATCCGGTTAACATCATCAGGTTGATAGCGACCGGCAATCGCCAGATACTCTTTTTCCAGATCAGGACTGCGAAGAAAAACGTTCTGCACGGCAAGTGTCGCCATTTCTGCAAAATCGCGGAAAACCTCATGTCGGTGGTGATAGCGCGCCGTTTCACGAAACAACCGGATAAATTTCCGGCGGTAATGGTCATAGCCGTTCTGGCCAACGTGGCGTAACCGATCAGGGGTATTGGCTGGCGCGAGTATATCCAGGGTCAGCTGCGTCATTCTGGTGTTCCTTCCTTTGTGGCGATCTGCGGTGTGCTCCCGCCATACCGCGCTGGACGCAACGGGCCATAAGGAAAAAATCCAGCTCCGGACGCAAGGCCGCAGCGCAAATGACTGACCAGGGGGAAGGAATGCGAACGGGCACAGCAGCCGGCGGCTTGAATTTTTCCGGCACGGAGCGACTGTTAAGCGGAGGGAGGGAGTAACTGCTGACGATGGAGTGAAGGCTGTCTCAATAAGGGGGAGCGGACAGATTCACCGCCAATTCATAGTCTAACTATATCAGCGCGGATCGTGAGCAACCATTGCTAGCCGCTGAGGGGTTATGCAACTGTGGAGATTTCAGCGTGAAATTTAATAAAAAAATTCATTAAATACAATGTATTAAACCCTATTTTTACGTGGGGAACGAACTGGGTATTTTACTGCGATCCAACCATAGAGAAAGGGCATTACAAGGTAAGTCGAAGTGAGTGGCGTCGAAATCAATGGAGATTTCACCATGAAATCCCCATGAAAAAGCCATTAAATTTAAACAGTTAACATTGAAAAATGGGTGGAGAACATTTTCAACTATGACTTGAGATGCTTGGCCAAGACAGCTTTCACCGCGTCATCAATGGCCCCCTGCAGTTCGGGCGACACACGGTTAAACTCGTAACTGAACATGCGTCCCCGTATCTTCTTGCGGGCATATTTGTTCTTGTCAGAAAACTGCCAGAGTGGGGTGATGACAGCCGCATCTCCTTTCTCTGGTTCTCCCAATAGCGTGGCCTCATCCCGTATTACCGTCAATATTTTAGTCTTGACCTCATCAGCCGCCAACAATGCCTGCTCACGGATCCCGCTGACGACGCCACTGATACTATCGATGAGTTCTGATACTGAACGTTGATTGCTGGCCAACAACTCTTCTGCAGTCAGCAACACTTTATAGTCAGAAAAAGACAGTTCAGATTGGATCGGAAAGAGGGATAGCAATTCAGAAGAGACACTGGCAGCCTGCAGCGCACGCGTCACTTTGGCTTGTGACAATCCCTCCGCTTCAGCGATTTCTTTTTGTGTCAGTCCACTTTGCTTGAGGGCTAGCAACCGAGTTCCCACTTCGCGAATGTTATGTTCCCGGGCAGTCTGAATATCCTGTGCCAGCTTTCTGGCCTCGCTGACCGAGAGTGACTCATCCGTGACCAAGATATCCAGGCCCACCTGCTTGAGGATGGCAGAGGCGCGACGACGTGAGCCATCCAAGATCTCGATACGGTTATCGCTGCGGACACCAATGGCCGGAAAGAACTGCTGCAGGCTGATGGTCCGCGTAATATCCTGAAGGGATTCTGGCGTGAGTGCTGACTGATCACGACCGTTTATTTCCTGAAGAACATACGTTTTGGCTTCAACCTCAGATGCCGGAACGGTCACTTTGATAAAGACCGCCTTCCTGCCAGAAGACAGGGTAAATACCTGTTTAACCGCTTCCGGCTCGGCTTCGTTGTTAAGAACTGGCGCGTTAAACGTGCGCCCGATTGTCTGACGTTTTGTGCTCATCGGGCACCTCAATTCATTCGAATAAATTCAATGCGGTCAAATACCGCTTTGGCAAAATCTTCCGCAGCGGTACGCGCATTCTTCAATGCCTCGCTGCTCCCCACATAGGTAGCCGGGTTCGCGGAGATCACCGTATCAAACGACTCGCCACAACGTTCAAAGCCATCAAGACGTGGCAACGCAGCATCAAGCATGTCTCCACCAAAAATCTCTTTCGCGAGGCTGTGGCAGACTTTGTGATCGGGCTTGTTGGAGAGTTTGGACATAAAGCCGATGTTTCCCTGCAACCGGCACGGACAACCAGAGGTTTCAATGATACTAACCAACTCAGGCAGACGGGTCAGGTACTTCAGGGTAGAGTGGAAATCAACTTGTGCGGGCGGGATCGGCGTCATCAGGAGATCGGCGGCCGCAATCGCGTTCTTAAGGAATGCATCCAGGTGAGGGCCGCTGTCGACAAAGATAAAGTCATAATCAGACTTCAGTTTATCAATGATGTTCTCGCGCAAGACAGAATGGGGGTTTTGGCCAGGTAAATACTCGGCACACAAACTTTCCCAACCGGAAGCGATGAACGCATCATCGATGGAGGCGGGAAGAACGTCGACGCCGGGTACAACAGACGGCACGATGAACTCATTGAGCAACTCTTCCCGACTGACATTTTGGAGCATGGCCTGAGCGGAGGTTGTCTCAACCAGGCCCACCGCACGTGTATGGTTCAAAAACATGGTGGCCGAGGACTGAGGATCCAGATCAATGACCAGGACGCGTAAATCTTCAAAAAGAAGGTGAGGGTGGGCACGCAGTGCATGAGCCAATGATACCGTAGAAACGGTCTTTGAGACACCGCCCTTCAGGTTGCCGACAAAGAGAGTCATTGCTTCAGGATGGCGATCGCGATATTTAGGAACACCACGGTGATGATAAATATCGACAATATTCTGGACAGTCATCGCGTACTTTGTTGATGAACCGGCCGCTCGCTTCTCGAAGACATAACCGCTGCTTTCCATCTCGCTCACTGCATAATCCACGTTAGCGCGAGTCAGTTTGGGAAATTTTGCGACGGCAGCTTTGGCATACACCTGAAAATACTCATTTTCCTTGAGTTCTTCTTTCTGAAGTTGTATTTGCTCAGTCAATGCGGACAACATTTTTTCGGCACGTAGTGCGACTTTCTCTGTCTGATGAGAATCCATAATCACCAACACCTCTATTTATGTAGCTTATCTGAATTAAGTCGATAATCCTGCATATAAGACCAAAAATCAACATAATTAACAATAAATGACGCACTACCATGTCGTTCAGCCACATCCAGGTAAATGATGCAGAAAAGAGGATCGGTTGAAATTCCTCAAAAAACCAAGGTGCTCCTTTCTGCGTTATAGATCCCAAGCAGATGACGGCTGTAGAGTGAAGCACAGGGCCACATGTACTTTATTTCTTGTCGGTTATGCCTTAATATGTATACACAAACGTAACCACATGGAGTATCGACATGGGTACAATGAACATTCGTATCGACGATGATTTAAAGGCCCGGGCAGGGGTAGCGCTCGACGGATTGGGGATCACAGCCTCGGAAGCTGTACGTCTGGTGCTTGAATACATTGCACAAAATAACCGCCTTCCGGTTCAGGTGGCATTACTGGCTGATGAAGACGCAGATATCATCGAACTGGCGCGTGAACGTCTGGCTAATCCTGGCAAACGGATCCGAGTAACACTCGATGACTTATAAGATTGACTTTGACAATGCAGCCTTCAAAGAGTGGAAAAAATTAGGTGAAACTGTACGTCAACAGTTAAAAAAGAAGCTGGCACAGATTGTTGAGGCGCCACGCGTTGAGGCTAACCGACTGCACTCTTTACCTGATTGCTATAAGATCAAACTACGCGCATCCGGTTATCGGCTAGTTTACAAGGTCGAAGATGAAACGGTTGTGATCCTCGTCCTTGCTGTAGGTAAACGCGAACGGCTGGAGGTTTATAAAGCAGCCGCCACAAGGTTGAGTTAGTGAGGGATCGCTAAAAAACCCTTTAAAAAATGACATGACCATAGAGAACAAGGCATTTTTCCAGGAAAACTGCCGTCTCCTCAATCATGCCATAAGCACCTATACGCCCATCCCCCTCTCGTCACAGGTCTGGTGCAGTGGGTATGCTTGGCTCTCAAGCAACTCGGAAATTCACAGCGAAATATCTCCGTCCTGGCTGTTCACCTGGCAGGGCGGAGATATTTGAACAACCGCAGGGCATCAGCTTTTTATTCGTGATCGCCCAGTGCCAGAGGACGATGTGTGCTCCGGATCATGTTGAGCGCCTCCTGCGTCGACAGCGTGAACTGTACCTGGCGGTTGGCCACGATATCGAGCGCAAACACTCTCGTATACACTTCCGTGCTTTCCCCTTTTTCGTGGCCCATCAACCCCTGCAGCACCTTCAACGGCGTGCCCTGATAGAGCATATGCATCGCGTAGCTGTGCCGAAAAACATGCGGGGTCACCGGCACGCTAAAATGGATCCCCTCACTGTTGGCCTGGCGCTCGGCCTTGGTGAGCCAGTTGCGTACCGTGCGATCGGTGGTTTGCCAAATCGGCAACGGGGTTCGTTCACCCGTTTGTGCGTCGATCTCAAACTGTTCCTTGGTACTGGCGAACAATCGGCGCAGCTCATCCACAAACTGCGGATCGGTCAGCGGAATGAGTCGGTTGGCCGACTTGCCTTTGGCCGGACGTCCGGGGCCGTTGCGCCTTTGCTTGGCAGTACGCAGAATGATATGGGGCATCTCAACGGTGAGCCGAATGTCCCGGCGCTTCAGGGAGAGGGCTTCATTGATCCGGGCCCCGGTATTCCACAGCAGGTTGATCAGCGCATGCTGTGGCCAGTCAGGCAGGTAATGGAGTAGCGCAGCGACTTCCGGGGCCAGCAGATAGCGAGGCAGTTCATCATAGATCAGCGCCATTTTACGTAATGCCAGCGCGTGCTGATAATTCTGCGGGGCCAACAGCGGTGTGACCTGGCCAGTTGGCGTGCCGGTGGTCACCAGTTGCGCACGGTAGTTGTCATGATCGTTCATTGTCGGTACCCAGAATTAATGTCCATGGGCCACAATCCCTCCTCGGCTCGAATTGATGACTGCAGCAGGCCAAGCGATGCTCCCTTTCGACTCAGACCTGAGCCAATGCGTTGTCATGGTGTTCATGGTGTTCCCCGTATGGCATGAGTCCAGTGACAACGATGACATGGTTACATCCAGGAAAAGTGAACACGTCGCTCAGTCGGCTTTCACACATTTGCCCACCTGACGCAATGACCCATTTTCATTAGGGTGCGCTACGTAAAATCTGTCCATCTACGCCCCACGTCGACGTTCAGATTTCACGTAGCGCAATCTTGTCCTAAAACGCCCGTTTTTTCGTCCTGGGCGCCGGTGACGATCGCCGGCCCCCCAAATTATCGCCCAATGGCGGCGCGGCTGCACCAAAAGTAATTCGTCGTGAGGATCCGCGAGGATCCTTTTATGGCTTCCGACTTAAGGAATAATACCATATTTCGGAATCATATTAATCGTAAAGCGTGAGAGGTGTGAACCGGATCAGGCGGGGAAAACCACCACATGTAGTGGCTATTTCAGGAGTGAACTCCTACATGCGGTGTCTATCGGGGCAGGGTGTCGGGTTGCCGAAAAATACACAAAGCGGAAACACCGCTCCCGCGTCGATGAGAAGAGGATCGTCTCACAGTGGCACAAGAGATGGGAGGCGACCATTCCATTAACAAAGTCCTTCAAATACCATAGTCTGTTCAACTGCGTGAGCAGTAAAATGAAGGGACATAGCCGGTTGAGAAAATATATCCCGCCCAGCCCGCCGGGTAGAGCGAAAAGTCGAACTTCAGCCCTTGCTGCAGGTAAAAGCGAGGCAGATAGCGAGCGACTTCCTCAGCGCTGCTATTGTCGGCAGGAGAAGTCACCGTTGAGATTGACTTAAGATGATAGAGCTCGTCCTTCTTATTAAAATTAAAGTAGTTTTTCCTGCTGATGTTGGTGATTTTTTCGTCTTGTTTAAGGGTTCCCTTGAGGAAGGCGATGCCATTATTTCCTTGGAAGGTAAAATGAATGACCAGGGCTAGCTCTGCATTATCTTTGTGAACCCGCAGCATGGCATCGCAATTGAAATGGGTTTGTTGATATTGCGCATAGAGGCGATATGCCCCCATGGCGAGTAAAAGAAGCAACAAAGATAGCAGTGCAAATAACCTGAGTCGTAGAGGCTTATTCATTGGGTTGCCACTCCAGATAATATTCAGAAGTGCAGCTATTTTGTATCCCGGTAGAAATGGGACGATCGCAGCTAATTGCCGAAGCGCGCGGCACTAATGGGTAGGTGGAGAAATAGACAAATCCCTGCGCCTTACAGGCGAAGTCGTTTTTTGCAATAAATTGCATATAGGATCGTAATGTCGTTTGGGGGCCGTTGAGATAGACTGAGCACCGTTCAATTTTTCCTATATAGTTAAAACTGGAAAAGAAGTTGCTCTTTCCCGCACTGAACCATACGGCAAGCATAATAAAACCTGCACATAAGGAGAAACCAAGCACCCATGTCCACAAACTCTGTGACAGGTTTTTTTTTACATGGCAAGGCGTTGATGGTTTATTTTTCTCTGTAACCGATTCGACTTTACTGTGCTCCCTCTCTTTGCATGGTGTTATTTTTTCCACATGCACTGCTGAGGGGATAGTGAGGCCTTGACGGGGCACTGTTTTTATCACGGTTTGTTCGTATCCAGCGAGCTTAAATCCTTTCCGTAATATGAGGATGTTTTGGTAGAAGGTATTATTGGATACTCCCATACCATTTTTTTACCATCCCGTCTCAATCAGGTCTTTCTGGGAAACCAGCTTTCCTTGCTGGTTCAATAACAACTGAAGACATCGCGAAGCCGCGACAAAAAGCGTAATTTTTTCACCATTGAAACGAGAATGAAGCAAGTTGTCTTCAGGTCTAAATTCAATACAGTCACCGATGAGATAATAATGATCGTTACTGTTACTGGCCATTTTTTAACCTATCAATTCAATTTATTGTTATTAAATAAAAAAATCACAGATTTAAGCGAAGACTATTATATAGGATTTTTACCAATACTAAGAAAAAACCATCATAAAGTCCAAGGAGTAAACCTGACTCGCTGCTAACTATTATAAAATTTACCAAGAATATTCCCATTAGTAAAACAATTAATATCAATTAAGAGATTAAAATATTGATTTAAGACTAATCTTAAATCATCTTAAACCGCCTTAAGTACAAAATTTAACCTAATTAACCATCTGATTTTTATTGTCTTTTAACTTAACCGGGATATTTCCTAGAGGTTGATATAAATTGATTATGTGATTGCAACTCAGGCCGTTAACATGGCTCCACTTTTCAGAGATAGTGCAGATAAGTAAACGCAAAGTAGCTCATATGGATTTGACGACGAGTTTGATGATGTTATGGATAATGGGTTTTATGTGAATGGTGTGAATGGTGTGAATGAATTGTCTCGTAATTGTCATGGTAATGATATCAGAGAAATATCGTTCCACATTGCCAGTAATAATGGTTATTTTTTACAGGGCATTAACTGTAACTTACATAAGTTGAAACGGCAACATGACCATATCAATTTCGGATTCACATTTTCTAATGACTCTGCGTGCAGTGCATTACTGCTCACTGAAATGATACGTAAAAAGAAACGTCGGACATTGATGGTGGTAATTGCCAACACCGCATTATTAAATATTTTATCATTAAGTATTGAGCATCATTATCGGGACAGAGTCATTTTCATCGCGACGAATGAGTGTCGTGCCGAACTGTTAACCCTGATAGCTGAATCACCCCAGAGTACGTGGGCAGAGCGAGATAAGTATTTCCCTAAAGAGATACTGTCAGCATTAAGTAACAGGGAAAGACATGTTTGTTATTACCTGTTACGTGGTTACACACCAAAAATGATCGGCATGATTTTAGGGATTAATATTAAAACGGTCAGCAGTCATCGCGTGTCCGTCATGAGAAAAATTGGTTGCACCAACAAGATAGGTTTATATAAGACCTTGCGGGTTTATTACGGTACCAGTGTGGAAGGCTGACCGTTATAACCTATTTTGAGTGCCGAAAGTATAAAGAATGAAGCGTATCC
>DWRE01000278.1:0-10366 GCA_018251075.1 Metardaris cosinga cedra | reverse complement strand
ATTCTTCTATGAATTTTTCTATCAAAAACTGAATATTCGCATTCGTGAATGTCGGTAGCAGACATTCGCATTCGCATTCGCGAATATTCAAAAAGTGACATTCGTTACATCTCTACTTCCTATCTACCCCGTAAAGGACATTACAATATCTTACCGTTGTGTCATCATCATCTCTGGACGGCGAGTTCATTAGAGCCGCAAGCGAACTCGATTTTCCTTTGCCCGATACGTTACTTTCAGGCGACTTCATTCTCCCTAAGCTCTGAAACAATACGCAGTTTTACATAGGAAGTTGTTGCTTAAGTGTTGAAGTATAGATTTTATATTTAATTTTATTCACATATTTGTTTCACTCATGTGTCATCATCATTATCCTCATCCTCACCATAATCATCCTCATCATCATTACCCTCATTATCATCTATTCTTCTATCGTTATTTATTGGACACAGGTCTACTTTCAGAGTCACTTGTATATAAGGATCAATTCATAGATTCATATTTGTCCTTGAAATTTTTACCTTTCTATAGTTTATTAACAACATTGGAAGCAATTTTTATAAGTACCTAAGGCAGTGTCGCCTAAAAAGACAATTGAAGGGTTAATCTGCAGCTATTTTAAAACGGTTAGCGAAGAAAAAGCGCTGACAGTAAAGAAATATATTACTTAACCCTTTCAACGCTGAGATAGGTACAAGTTATCTGTATGGCGATATCGCTTCAGAATAGGCAAATTGTAGGTATTATTGATTATGTACATGCTGCTGATTATATACAAAAACTCTTTATGGGAGGCAGACGTCCAGCTGTGGACATAGGCTGATAATGATATCTATTTATGATATCGTGAATATTCACATTACACCTTGTACTTTGGACCGGTATTAGTTATGTTTGAGCAGTACAATCTATAAAGTTATGTAACATCACGCCTATAATCTCCGAAGAGGTAGGCAAAGGAGAGTAGTACACTTACACGTTTCACCAGTTAAAGTTGATCAGGATATATCTCACGCAACCTTTTCGAATACCCGCTTGAAAGATCGCGTGGAAAGGTAACATGTAAATTTTTATTTGAAGTCAGATATACTAAATGTAAAGAATTGATTTTGGGTAGTTCCTTCACCGTCGTCGTTAGGCCAAGTTTATGAAGTTTATGCGAGCTGGAGTCGTTATATTTAATATATTTTTCTTTACTTTCTGTACTATTTTATAGTGCTGGTTGACTGGTAGAGAATGCTATTAGGCGTTAAGTCCGCCCTTTGTAACCTAGCTAACAACCCTGGTAGAAAAATTTCAGACTAAAAACTTCTTCTGGAATACAAAGTCTTATGAAGTCTTATTTTCTCTAAAAAAGTCTGAAAAAGTGTTTAGTCCGAAATTTTTCTACCAGGGGTGTCATATTCGCTAACCTGGGTGAAAAATAGTATAACACAATATAAAGTAAATATAATTCAAGGGTTGATAATAAGACAAAGTAGACTTCAACAGCACCGCTTCATATGACGCTTCGTTTATATAAAGATAACTAATAATAGATCATCCTTTGGTTTTGGCAGCGACACCATTGTTATTGTTAAAATAGCAGCACTATTGTCGAGATGGCAGCACTTTCACCTAAATGACAACACCATTGTTTTTGATAGGGTATTGACAAAAGTAACAATGCGTTATAGTACGGTGATTGATTCTGTCAGGTCGCACCATGCAACTACCTGCATTATTTTCTCAGTGATGTGTGCTAAATTTTTAAATGTTATTGTTGCAAATTGTTCGAGGGTAGCTGTGAGCGTGAGCGCACGCTTGACCGCGACAATGAATAACGAGTCGAATATATTGAAATGTTCGAATTGCAATATAGTAATCTGTGAAGTTTTAGCGTTCGTCCAAAACAAGTTGGACGTAATGGACGAGGAAAGTCTAATACAAATATGTGAAAGTGCTTTTAGTGTGAATGACATTGATACCGCGAAAACGTTATTGTTTGAATCGGTGAGCAAGCGACCAACAGTAAGAAGACTTAAAGGTAAAACGCTTCGGAATATTAAAGATATCATATGCTTGCTAAAAGAAACGGATCCTGAAAAAGTACCTATGTTTGTGGCAAGGCAACTGGAAAAATTACCTCCCGTCACATTCGATCATGTTGACGTGACGCCATTATTGAAAAAGATTTTACTCCTAAAAAATACGGTACAACGCATCCAAACCGATTATGTTACAAAGAAGGAGTTGAATGATCAAATGGTTGATTACTTTAAAAGTGCAACAGTTACTAGTAATGTAATACATAATAATGTAAATATGAAGAGAGGTGGTGGAGTAAATTATTATGACAGTGGGCTTTCGACTTATGTTGACGGGTGTTCGTCTCCTACCCACAGAGAGTGCAATAGGTGCTCGATTGAAGACAAAAACGAGCAACAGATATTATACAACAGCCCGCCCGCTAAAGAAATAAGTGCGAGTGAGAGAGTGCAATCGACGCCTGCGCTAACACTTGAACGGAGTGTTATCGGAAGTGTAAAAGAGTCGGCAATCGAAGACCGTGAGCAGGCGCAAATTAGCGTTGAAAACTGCAACCAAGTGACATCAAACAATATATCTGAGTGTATTTATAAGCCGGCGAGTAAGACAAAAATTGATTCTTATGCTGAAGTAGTACAGAAAGATGGTGAGTGGAAGGAGCCCAAAAGAAGCAAAGAGTGGATATTGTATCAAAAACGGCGGCTTAGAAATCGCTTTATTAGTCAAAAAGGCTGTGCCACTGAGTCTGAGTCAGCTAGTCAGAGGTTTAAAGCGGCGGATATTAAAGTGCCGCTTTTTATATCTAATGTTGCCAAAGATGTGTCAGAACAAGATATTATTGAATATATATACGAAAAGACACAAGAAAAGGTTTCACTTGTAAAACTGAAAATGAAACGTCAGAGGAATTACGATGCCTACAAAATCTTTATAACAAGGCATAAAATTGATATGTTCTTGGATAATAAGCTGTGGCCATCAGGTATATCATTTCGTCGATTTGTAAATTTTTATGATAAGCACATAAAGTCAGATAATAATAAATAATAAAATTTAATAAATTGATAAATATAATAATTAAATTAATTTATGGATAAACTTAGTAAAATTATAAGCTTTAATTGTAAATCAATTAAGAGGTCTGTAGAAGGCGTTAAAGAGTTGTGCCGATCAGCCGACGTCATAGCCCTGCAGGAAACGTGGCTACTGCCGCATGACCTATCATTTCTGAGTACTATCAGTGAGGAATTTGGATCCACGGGTACATCGGCGGTTAATACAGCGGCAGGCCTAATGACCGGGAGGCCTTATGGTGGAGTTGCGTTATTGTGGCGCAAAAATGCTTTTGAATCAGTGTCAGTGCTGTTGAATCAGTGATAGTGTGACAACGTGCGTGTCTGTGCCATCAAGATAACTGTAAGTAGTAGATCTGTAGTCATTTTTAGTATATATATGCCTACAAACTCTTATGACAATCTACCTGAATTTTGTGAGTGCCTTGGTACGATCCGTGCAGTTATAGAAATAGAAGAAAACTTGGGAATTGAAGCATTTTACATAGTAGGAGACTTTAATGCTCATCCTGGTGAATTATTTTATAATGAAATGTTAGATTTTTGTAGCGCCGAGAATTGGATTTGTGTAGATATGAATATGTGTGACAAAAATACATTTACTTTCCATAGTGAGGCTCATGGTTGTAACAGGTGGTTGGATCACTGCATCGTCACTTGTTCCGCGCGGGAAATAGTTGAAAGCGTATCTGTATATTACGACGTGTACTGGTCTGACCACTATCCACTTGTACTTCAGTGTAATTTAGGAAAACTTAAGCCCAAAGTCAAAGAGCCGGCAATAGTGACACCTAGCAAACGGGTTATATGGGGTGATAGGTGCCTGGGACAGATAAATCAATATCATGACCTTTGTCACTCAATATTAAGAATGATAAATTTACCAGCCGAACTCAATGAATGTTGTGATAAAATAATAAAGAACATCATATAGTCATTAATAACTTATATTGTGATATAATTAATACGTTATCTCTGGCAGCAATTCATACATATAGAGGTAAATGTAAGAAAAAGGAGGCTATGTGACGGGTTGAAATAAGCATGTTGCGGGACCACATCGGGAGGCGCGGCTTAAATTTCAAACATGGATGCTGGCTGGGCAGCCATCAGGCGGTCCAGTGTCCAATTCTAGGAGACATTTTAAGGCCAAATTAAAGTGGTGCCAAAACAGACAGGAACAACTTAAAATGGATATCCTTGCCGCGAATCATTCATCTAAGGACTAAAAAATTTTTGGTAAAACACAAACAAAATGAATGTGAAGCCAAGCCTCCCGGTGAGCGTTGGGGGTGTTAGTGGTCACAAGGACATTGCTGATGCGTTCCGGTGTCACTTTTCTGTGCGGTCGCCCTTAAGTGATGTGTCAAATTGTTCGGAGGTGAGCAATGCTGAGGCTATTGTGACTGAGTGGAATAAAAAGATACCTGCCAAGAGTGTAGCAAAGATAATTAACAGATGGTGAGAGGAAAGTCGCCTGGTCATGGTGATCTCACCATTGAATACTTTAAATATGCGGGAGTGCATCTGCCGCAACTTCTTTCGCTATTTTGCAGCTTGTGTTGGGGTCACTCATATCTTCCGGAACCACTAATGAGCACTATTGTAGTACCCATTGTTAAAAATAAAACGGGTGATGCGTCCGACATGAGCAATTACCGGCTCATCTCGCTTGCTACCATCGCGGTTAAGGTGTTTGACAGTGTGTTAAACGATTGTTTAAAACAATACATAAAAAAAGTAATGCACAATTTGGTTTTAAATCGGGAGTTTCGACGGAGAGCGCTATATTTAGTCTAAAACACACTGTCAAGTACTACACAGATAGGAGGACGCCGGTAGATGCGTGCTTCCTTGACTTGACGAAGGCATTTGATCTGGTTTCCTATGATCTGTTGTGGAGCAAGTTGAGGAACGCGGGTGTGCCGGCGGAATACACGTCCCTTCTGAAATACTGGTATGCTAACCAGCGAAACCAGGTAAGATGGGTCGGTGCTTTGTCGGAGGAATACAGGTTGGAATGCGGTGTGAGGCAGGGCGGACTGAGCTCGCCCCTCTTGTTCAACCTATATATGAATCAACTGGTTGAACAGCTTGGCGGCACACATGTCGGCTGCCATATCGATGGCGTATGTATGAACAATATAAGCTATGCAGACGACATGGTGCTGCTTGGACCTTCAATAGCTGGGCTGAAGAAGCTGTTGAATATCTGTGAGACGTACGCGGAGGCACATGGTTTAATATATAACTCGAAGAAGAGTGAAATTCTTATATTTAGGGCACCAAAACAGCAGCCGCGTCATGTGCCACCCGTATGTCTTGCGGGTGGCCCTCTGAAGGTCGTGAAGAGATTTAGGTACCTCGGCCATATCGTCACGAGCGACCTAAGAGATGACGAGGATATTGAAAGGGAACGCAGGGCTTTGGCGGTGAGGGGCAATATGCTTGCCCGCAGATTCGCAAGGTGCACTGCAGACGTGAAAGTCACCTTATTTAAAGCGTTCTGTCAGTCCTTTTATACCGGTGGACTGTGGGTGGCATATACGCGCCGCGCCTACGACGCCCTGCGGGTTCAATATAACAATGCCTTTAGGATGCTGTTGGGGCTGCCGTGGCGCTGTAGCGCCTCAAAAATGTTCGCAGACTCGCGCACGGACGACTTCTTCGCGTTGATGCGTAAAAAAGCAGCATCTCTGCTACAGCGCTTACGTACCAGCGACAACAGCATTCTGAGGATGATTGCTGCCAGGCCCGACTGCTCCATACAGCATCACTGGATGGAGACAGCAGTAGGGTTTATTAAGTAGGTTAATTAATTAATATTAAATGTAAACTAACAATACTAACATAGTTAATAAGGCAAAAATTGTTACTAACACACTACCACAAAATGTATGGATCAATGGTCTGAATTAAACATTATTATTATTATTATTTCCTTTGTTCTACTGACATCGGTTGGAGCATTGAAGACATGCGTCCCCTCGTCCTCAACCATTTGTTTTATCAGGTTCTTACGATCGTTTTTGTACCAGTTTTGGTGGAAGCTCCTGGCCCTTCATGACGCCAAGGGAAGAGACATAATTGAATGACGTGACTGTACCGTGATATCTCCACTCCAATGGATCCTTGGTTTTCTCACATGAAGAAGGTTTTTCAAGAATGTCGACCGATGGACCGAGTTTGCTTCTGAGGAGTCCTATATATTCTCACTGAGTGCCTCAGGTCATCAAACCATCTGGAGGACGATCTATAAGGATGCATTTAATACATCTGTAACAATGACTAGCATTTATTAATGAGGTTAGGTCCCTTACGGAGTAGGTAGAGAATGGAGTGCCAGATATCATATAAAAATATTTATCGTTATCTTTACACCCTCACGCTGGTTCCAAACACTCCTGACTCCCGCATCTGGCGCTATCTGACCTATTCGGCCAAGGTAGGGGACTTTTTAAACGTAACCAATGTTTTTGATTTCTCTACGTCCGGTGTATATTTAACAATATACAAATAATGAATACAACGTATACGACAAGTTACGAAATTGTTCGGAAAAAATTTAGGTCGCTACTTTTACTTTGTGCGTTGCTCGAATAATTTGTAATAAAAATATTATGCATATTTTACATAAAGTAACACTAGCTGTAAAGGTGAAGGAACAAATCGTTTAACCTACATAGCTTAGAGGCCTCTACGATGATCGCTAGGGCATGTGAAGCCTGCTAAGCCGCGATTGGCCAGCGTGGCAGGCTGTCACGTTGCATCCTGATAGATCTATTGTGTCACACGGTGAATCGATAAACGGATTGTTGACATCGATCGACACTGAAAACTGAAAGGAGGTATGAAAAACAGTATGCCTACTTTAGACATACGCGTAGACAAAGTCGCGGCCAAGGACTTGTATAGTTTCATTGATATTCGATTGATTTGGAGCTGATATTTATTCTGTTAGCAAATATCTTATCTTAGATTAACTTGTTCACATCTAACATAACAACAAACAAAGTCTGGCTGTCTGTGTTAGTGATTGTCAGTATTTTTATAAACAACTTCTAATACTAACCGATATAGGAATTTTGAAGATGTTATTAACATGAATTTCACATGTATAATAATAGAAGTATTCAGAAACAGTATTTGTAGAGTATAATTTTAATTAATTAGGAAATAATATTTATTATTCGCGGAATATAATATTTAGGAAAGTGGATATGCCTAGTAGTTTCATTGTCTCAATCAAAATATTTAAGCCTTATTAGCGAATTATTTTTAATTTTGTCTATCAGCGAGATTATTGTTGTAGTAGAGACACGTCACAACAGCAGAATCGAGAAAGGCTTGAATTGAGCCAGCTATATGGCAAAGGTAATCACAATATACACACAGACCAGCAAAACATAAAACCTTCCGAATTATACCTACTCCAGAAAGCATTATCATCTTAAAACAATATCGTCATCCATTAGGATACGGGTCTCGTTTCAGATAAGTGTAGAAAACCAGAGAAATAGCAATACATTTGTGAATAATTCAGTTGGCAGATAGTTACTATCATGCTGTACGAGGTCAGTTATCCATGTACTGATCATGCTACGTCAAGCGGTTTGTGAGTCAGATTTAATGGTCACACATAGTATCAGAAAATACAATAAAACACTTATATGTATATCAAAAAAAGATACCTTTGATTTCAAAGTAATTATAACCTGGCCGAGTTTGCAGATACGAAGCAACATTCAATGTTGTATACGGTCAGTCTTTTGATGAGTGACCGCTTGTAGAATTATGGATATTTACCTAGCTCTGAATATTTCGTTAAAAAAATTGCATAATTTTGTTAAACAGACCTCGTTAGAAGCAAAAAAGCATCGCGCTTGTAACCCTCTAAGATGTAGGCAGATTAGTGTAATACACTCGCTCATTTCACCAGTCATGTTTACGTCTTATCATGGATAATAACGTCAATAGGTGGTGAGCCTAATGCCTTACACCGAACACAAATACAGACTCCAAGCAACTACTAGAAATTTTAACTAGGAAATTAAAAAATCTAATAGTACCGAACCCGGGACCTCTCATACGGCAGTCGCACTTTGGTTACCATCGAGACCAATTATAATCAAAAGGTTGGCAGTCAAGAACGAATTCTCTATGGATAATATTATTAGTTGAATTTTTATTATTACCATCGATTTCTTTCTTATTCTACACACGTCTCGTTTGGTGATAACTGAAGTCTCAACTTGTAAGTCAAAATAATAGCGTCACATCCTTTGCTAAAATTTGTGATGGTTACTTTTATAATTTCTTTTTGTATTTGGAATTCAATGCCATTTAACTTCCGCCCATTCGTTACATACAGTAATAAATTGTCTTAATTTCAATTCATAGAATATAACTGATATTAGTTTTTTTATTTATCATATCTATACCAGTTCATGCGAATAAATGCAAAAAAATAAGAGGTTTGTTGGTATGTTTGTAGGAGGTTACTATTTGTGCAAAATTCGGAAGGGGCTAAGACATATGTACATAGGTAGCTAGGTATAGGTATCTACTACATTTTAACTGTGTAATTGTCGAACGGATTTAGATGACGTTTTATTAAAAGAAATCATGACTTATGGATTTATATTTTGTTAAAATAAAATATTTATGCGTATGCGTCCGATATAAGGCAATACACACACCACTTATTCCAAAGTGGGACGTAAACGTAACTGTTGAAACCTGGGAGTGTACTATACTCCTCAGCCTAACTTTTCGGGGATTATAGGCGTGATGGTACGTTGATGATAAGCGTATAAAATTTTCCCATCAACAGAGTTGCGAGTTGAACCTAGTATATTACGAAAAATATCATTGTTTTAGGAATGACGTTAAGGTTCACGTTTTTTTATATAATTATTTTTGTAACACTAACACATTAATAAATTAAAAATGTGATATTAATACGACACATTGTTAACATAATTACGACTAAATTGGATAATCTCTGAAGAAAAAACTTAAATCTCACATTTGATTTCTAATATTTACGACCGGTATAAAGGGGATTACGTACTGCGATTTAACTTGTTGGAATTAATAGATAAAATTGGACAGGTTTAGTCCCAAGGCCAGATTGGAGTAAGGACAGCGATACTTGGAAGATATACATGTTATATTTAATGCGCATATGTGTAGCTTTGTTTTGAATGACGAAAATTATTTATTATATAATATTAATTAACTAATAGTGAGTCGAAGTCCGGAATTTCGTCTGTGTATGGCAATATGCTCACAACCTATCTCATAGTGGGACGTAAACGTAAATGGTGAAATGTGGATGAGTATTACATTCCCCTGACTACATCTTCGTATATCGGGATCAACATTATAGACTACAATGACCGCTGCATCATGTGACGCACGATTTACTTTCATTTACTTTTCCTCGATAGTCCTTCTTTATGGCTAGCTGCATTACTGGTATTTTACGTCATCATTTGTATCTCCACGGCTATTATTATATCGTTAAGCTGAGTCTCTTACGGAATAGATAAAGAATACCGAGTGGCAAATATTACAGTCACGTGGGCGCGCAGTCGCGGGAACTGGAGTCGAGCCGTCGCGATAATAATAAAAATATTCGACTGTATATACGACTTAAAGAATATAAATCCGCTTTTGATTAAGTAACAGACTGCCTCCTTGCTCGAGTGGTTGTAAGCGCGCATGCTGATCGACAGGTTTTGGCTTCAAATCCGGGTTGGGTACTATTGGATGTTGTAACTTAGATTAATTACAGCTGTTATCATAATTAGATTATTTATTATCTGTAATTTTTACCATTGTGCACCCCTACCCCTTTTACTTGTTTACATTTCTTGTACCTGGAGGTTGCCCGGAAGAAATCGCTTTGATAGCGATAGAGCCGCCTTTTGTATGCTTCGAATTTAATATTATTTTGTTTCCATTTATAATTTCCTATTGGTGTACAAATAAAGAGAATAAATAAATAAATTTCTAGTAGATGGCTAGGAGACTGAATTTGTCCTCGGTGCATGCTAATTGGCTTATCTCCTATTCCACAGTGGGACATAAAATGAAACTAGTGAAACGTGTACTACACTCCTCTGCCTACCTCTTCGGGACTTAATGGAGTGACGCAGCTAATGAAACCGGACCCTAAATAGTTGTGCCGTGTGCACATAGTCTTATTGCAATGTATCCATATTTGGGAGCAAAATTGATGTGTGTACATGTGTTTAATT
>DWRE01000277.1:0-10394 GCA_018251075.1 Metardaris cosinga cedra | reverse complement strand
GTTGATCACCAACTTCATTGGGCTTAGCGTCTTGGTATCAATGTACCCTAACAGATGATCTACATAATCATTCAGAATGGAGATCTGCTGATAGCTACCACGTTTGCTTTCATCAACCGGAGCGAAGTTATTCACTTCGGCCAATTCCTTAATCGCAAACAGGCCTGTATCGCCACTGATAGGCTGTGCATTCTCACGCACCAGCTTCATCCCGTTATAGTTCATAGGGTTGTGGCTTGCTGTAACCTCGATTCCACCATCCATATTGAGATGGAATGTGGCAAAGTAAACTTCTTCTGTCCCACTTAACCCAATGTCAAAAACATCTGCCCCGGCATCACGCAGGCCATTAGCCAAAGCCAATTTTAATGCTTCGCTCGTTAAGCGCACATCGCCACCCACGATAATACGCTTTGGCTTTAAATATTCGCCATAGGCTCGCCCGATGCGGTAAGCAATATCTTCGTTTAACTCTTCACCAAGTTGACCGCGAATATCATAAGCCTTAAAGCATGTTAAACTGTTCATTAAAACCTCAAAAATTAACAACGCCCGTAGTGATCTTTTATGCGGATAACGTCATCGTCCCCAAGATAAGATCCAGACTGAATCTCAATCAATTCTAGCGGAATGTTACCTGGGTTTTCTAAACGATGGATAACCGCAACTGGAATGAATGTTGACTGATTCTCGGTAATCAAGAACGTCTTGTCGCCAGTAGTCACTCTCGCGGTGCCGGAAAGCACGACCCAATGCTCAGCCCGATGGTGATGCATTTGCAAAGAGAATGCTTCACCTGGATTCACGGTAATACGATTAACGTTAAAGCGTTTCTCGGCAACCAAGATGTCGCAACGCCCCCATGGACGATACACTTCACGATGCCGGCGATATTCACTACGCTTGTTCTTCTTCAGATGTTCAACAATCTTTTTAACATCTTGAACCTTGGATCTATCTACTACCAGAACGGCATCTTTGGTGTTAACAATCACCAGGTTTTCTACACCTACAGCAGCGACCAGCTTCTCGTCAGTGTTGATGTAGCAGTCACGGGAGTCATAGAGGAAAGTATCCCCGGTTAGCGCATTACCCGCCGAGTCTTTCTTGCTTACTTCCCACAACGCCGACCAAGATCCGACGTCACTCCAACCAGCATCTAGAGGAATGACCACCGCATCGTGAGTCTTCTCCATTACCGCATAGTCAACCGAGTCATCCGGGCAGGCAGAAAACGCATCGCGATCAACATTGATAAAGTTTTTATCGCATTCGGTGTTATCAAGCGCATCACGGCAAGCCGCAAGGATATCTGGGCGGAATTTTTCCAGCTCTTCCAGATAGCGCTTGGCACGAAACATGAACATGCCGCTATTCCAGTAGTATTCACCAGTCTCGATATAGCTTTGTGCCGTCTCGCTGTCAGGCTTCTCTACAAATCGTTGAACAGGCGCAGCCACCGATCCATTCTTACATTCCCCACGTTGAATATACCCGTAACCCGTTTCAGGCCCGGTGGGGACGATACCAAAAGTGACCAAACTCTTTGCAGCCGCATGTGGCAGTGCCAGGTCAATGGCACGATGGAATGCTTTGACATCATTGATAATGTGGTCGGCCGCCAACACCAACATGATAGGGTCATTGCCCTGGGCAATGGCATTCAGTGCGGCCAAGGCTATCGCCGGAGCGGTGTTACGCCCTACCGGTTCCAGAATGATGTTATGCGATAACATGTCGATCTGCCGAAGTTGTTCAGCAACCATAAAGCGATGATCTTCGTTACAGATTACAACAGGCTCACTGACGCCGACACCATCAAGCCGCTTTAACGTTTCTTGCAGCATTGAATGGATGCTATGTAAACGCAGGAATTGCTTGGGATGGAGTTCACGGGACATTGGCCATAAACGACTGCCAGTGCCGCCTGCCATAATTACGGGTAGTAACATTATTTATCCTTTATTACGTTAAGCTAAAAAGCTTTAGGTAATACAATCACTTAACAAAAATACGCCAATCGCAGTCTTTAACTCGCTTTCTTAGGTCATCACTCAGTCTTAATCCTCTTGGCAGTCAGTATGTCATTATTCCGATTTTCACCCAAACCGTCATACTTTGTTACATCATGAAGTATAATGGTTGACCGTAGAGGCGAGGTCAAAAAACAACCAAAAAGCCATTTTACTCACTGCCAGATCAAAAAAGCACGCTACCGCCCTTGGCTCAACAGCTACCAATAGACTGAAAATAAAGTATAAATTTTACGTTTTGTCCAATCCTTACGCTAAGTTAAGCATACAACAAGGCACACGATCATTACTTAAACGCGTACTTATGCCCATTGGACGAGATTTTTGTTGCGTATGCTACCACCTAAGCGGACAAAACACCTGTACATTGTCCGCTCTTTCAGTTTAATCTGAAGACGGTTGTTGGTTTATTGAGCTACCCGCCTGCTCTATTAGCAAATTTATTTTATATCAATTAATTAAGATCGAAGAAATCCATAAATTCTGTAACAAAGCCTGCAAATAGATAGCCGCCTTATCATTGCAAGGGCGAAAAAAAAGCCCATAAATGGGCTTTTAAGAATGCGTTATATTAAAGAATTTTCTTAGTTTTTACTAGTGTATCCCTGTGGGTTGTTCTTCTGCCAGTTCCAGGTATCACGCATCATCTCATCGATACCACGACTCACTTCCCAGCCCAACTCTTGGCGCGCCAGGTTGGCGTCGGCCCAGAATGCTGGCAAATCACCATCGCGGCGCGGCAAGATCTGATAAGGGATAGCGACACCGGAGGCTTTTTCGAAAGCATGCACCATTTCCAGCACGGAGAACCCAACACCAGCTCCCAAGTTATAAGCCTTAAACCCTTCGACCTTCTTCAGATGATCCATGGCCATCAGGTGGCCTTCCGCCAGATCCATCACGTGAATGTAGTCACGCACACCGGTACCGTCTTCTGTTGGATAATCACCGCCGAAAACACCCAGCTTCTCCAGCTTGCCGATAGCAACCTGCGAGATGTAAGGCAGCAGGTTATTCGGGATACCATTAGGATCTTCGCCGATCAGGCCAGACTCATGGGCACCGACTGGGTTGAAGTAACGTAAAGCGATAATCGAGAACTGCGGCTCTGCCTTAGCAAAGTCCTGCAGAATTTGCTCAACCATCAGTTTGGATGTGCCATACGGGCTAGTCGTACCTCCAATAGGCGTGGTTTCAACGTAAGGGACTGGAGAGTTAGCTCCGTAGACAGTTGCCGAAGAGCTGAAGATAAACTGATGGACTCCGGCACGACGCATCTCATCCAGCAGCACCAGGGTGCCAGAGACGTTGTTCTGATAATACTCTAACGGTTTGCGGGTGGACTCCCCTACTGCTTTGAGGCCAGCAAAGTGGATCACCGCTGAGATACGGTGGCCATCGAAGATACGGTTCAGACACTGCGGATCTTGAATGTCGCCTTGGTAGAAGATGGCTGCTTTACCTGTTAGCTGCTCCACACGGTGCAGTGACTCTTCGGATGAGTTCGAGAGGTTGTCTAGAACCACAACCTCCTCTCCTCGTTCCAGCAAGGCCAGAACGGTGTGGGAACCGATGTAGCCGGCTCCGCCGGTGACTAGAATTGCCATCTGAACTCCTTGCAAGCGCCTGATGCGCTGAAAATGAATATTTTGAGCTGCTATTCTAACCTTCTGGTCACTAAGAGTATTGAGTCATGATAAAAATTTTACTTAAAAAAAAGGCCACATCTCTGCAGCCTTCTCGAAGTCTTCCGTTTCAAAGTCATTCACCACACCCACTGCGCCCATTATAGTTGCGTGGAAGGCATTAGATGAATTTAACAATTACTTAGGCTGAATGGTGATAATCTCGTCAATGCGATCCTTCCACGGTGACAAGATGACACCTTGGTTTTGTATTTTTTCGCAGTTAAGGACGGAGTACTTTGGCCTTCTGGCTGGCGTGGGATACTGTGAAGTTGTAATCCCATTAACTACCGGTGCCTTGGCTAAAACGCCGTGCTTGATTGCGGAGGAAAAAATAGCT
The DNA here is from genome assembly GCA_018251075.1 of Metardaris cosinga cedra. Classification (NCBI taxonomy): domain Eukaryota; kingdom Metazoa; phylum Arthropoda; class Insecta; order Lepidoptera; family Hesperiidae; genus Metardaris; species Metardaris cosinga. The sequence goes on along the minus strand of DWRE01000277.1, from coordinate 6,336 downwards.
TCAGCAAACTCATTCCAAGCTACCGTCTGATCGCCACAGAAATGATAGACCCCACCTGCTGATTTCTTCTGCAGGAGCACGATAATTGCCTGAGCAATATCACCCGCATAAGTAGGGCAACCAAACTGGTCAGATACCACGCCTAAAGTGTCACGATCCTGCGCAAGCCTTAGCATGGTTTTAACGAAATTATTTCCATACTCACTAAAAACCCAGGCCGTACGAATAATCAACGCATCAGGTTGATGGTGGCTAACCGCAATCTCACCGTCCAGTTTAGTTTTGCCATACACCCCTAGCGGGTTAGTTGATGCGGTTTCAATATAGGGGGTAGTAGCCTCACCATCAAAAACGTAATCCGTAGAAACATGCACTAGGCGAGCCCCCACTTCGTTGGCCGCCAAAGCCAAATTCTTCGGGCCCACTTCATTAATTAATGCAGCTATTTTGTGGTCAGTTTCTGCTTTATCAACTGCAGTGAATGCAGCAGCATTCACAACAACATCAGGTCGATAATCAGCTACAGCACTCTTTACCTTGTTAAGATCTGTGATATCAAGCACATCTGCATCAGTTGCCCACACATCCCACCCGGCAGGTAAGCAATCCTGGAAACAACTACCCAGTTGTCCTTTCGCACCAGTTAGTAAGATTCTCATAGTCCCAGATCCTTGAATAACTTGCCGACTTTATCTTTTTCGGACAACAATGGATTATTGATCGGCCATTCAATACCAACCTGTGGATCATTCCATAGCAGACAGCCTTCATGTGCTGGATTGTAATAATCTGTACATTTATATTCGAAATCGGCAACATCAGAGAGCACAACAAAACCATGAGCCAATCCCGGCGGGATCCAGAACTGTGCTTTGTTTTCTTCTGAGAGAATAACGCCTTCCCAAACACCATAAGTTGGAGAGTCAGGCCGAATATCCACCGTGACATCAAAAACTTCACCACGTACAACCCGTACCAACTTCCCCTGAGGATTAATCTTTTGGAAATGAAGGCCACGTAATACACCGCTCGCAGAACGGGAATGGTTATCCTGAACAAAGTCGAGATCGATATCTAACATTTCTTGATAACGTTTTTTTTCGAACGTTTCGAGAAAAAACCCACGCGCATCACCGAAAACTTTCGGCTGAATAATTTTCACACCATCGATTTTAGTGTCTATTACCTGCATTTTTGTTACTCCCCGATCAAATGCGACAAATACTGGCCATAAAGTGTTTTCCCAAGCAATTGAGCCTCTTCGAAAACTTGCTGACGTGAAAGCCAACCCTTGCGGAAAGCGATCTCTTCCAGACAAGCAACTTTAAAACCCTGTCGTTTTTCAATGGTATGAATAAATTGAGATGCTTCAATCAGGCTGTCGTGAGTGCCAGTATCCAACCAAGCAAACCCGCGTCCAAGCAACTCAACATTCAGCTTACCTGCGTCCAAGTACATTTGATTAAGCGTAGTGATCTCTAACTCACCACGGTGGGATGGTTTAACCTGCTTGGCCATTTCAACGACTTCATTATCGTAGAAATATAAGCCGGTAACCGCCCAGTTAGACTTCGGCACTGCTGGCTTTTCTTCAAGGGACAATGCGCGGAAATTGTCGTCAAACTCAACCACTCCAAAACGTTCAGGGTCCATTACCTGATAACCAAACACCGTGGCTCCAGCATTTTTTTCGACCACGCTTTCAAGCTTTTTACCAAAACTTTGGCCGAAATAAATATTATCCCCTAGGACCAACGCACAGCGGTCGCCATTGATGAATTCTTCACCAATCAGGAAGGCTTGAGCCAGACCATCTGGGCTTGGCTGGATAGCATAACTCAGGTTGATACCAAAACGACTTCCGTCACCCAGCAAGCGCTGGAATGAGGGCATATCATCGGGTGTGGATATAATCAGAATGTCACGAATTCCGGCCAGCATGAGTACCGATATCGGATAGTACACCATCGGTTTATCATAAATTGGCAACAGTTGCTTAGAAACACCACGAGTAATAGGGTACAGTCGAGTGCCTGAACCACCCGCAAGTACAATTCCTTTCATTTCAAATTCCTAAATTAGATTAACGGGTTAAACCCAGACGCTCACCGGCATAAGAACCATCTTTAACTCGGCCCCACCACTGCTCATTTGCCAGATACCACTCTACTGTCTTGCGAATGCCGCTCTCAAAACTCTCTTGCGGCCTCCAGCCCAGATCTCGCTCAATTTTCGAGGCATCAATAGCATAACGCATATCATGACCGGGCCGGTCAGTCACAAAGGTGATCAAATCTTCATACTTAGCTAAATTGCCAGGCTTATTTGGAACCAATTCGTCCAGTAAACGACAAATGGCCTGCACCACGTCTATATTCTTACGCTCGTTATGACCGCCAATGTTATAGGTTTCCCCGATTTCACCCTCACAAACAACCTTGTACAAAGCCCGTGCGTGATCTTCCACATACAACCAATCCCGAACTTGAGCACCATTACCGTATACCGGTAAAGCTTTACCCTCAAGCGCATTAAGGATCGTCAACGGTATCAACTTTTCAGGGAAGTGATAGGGTCCATAATTGTTTGAACAGTTGGTCACAATAGTCGGTAAACCATAGGTACGCAGCCAAGCTCTGACAAGATGATCGCTTGAAGCTTTCGAGGCTGAGTAAGGGCTACTTGGCGCATAAGGCGTAGTTTCCGTAAACAGGTCTTCCGTCCCGTGCAAATCGCCATAAACCTCATCGGTTGAGATATGATGGAAACGGAAAGCTTTTTTAGCCGAGTCATCCAAAGCTATCCAGTACTGACGCGCAGCTTCTAGAAGAGTATAGGTGCCCACAATATTCGTTTCAATAAATGCAGCAGGCCCATCAATGGATCGATCAACATGGCTTTCGGCTGCCAGGTGCATAACCGCATCAGGCTGGAACTCGGCAAATACACGGTCCAATTCTTGACGATTACAAATATCTACATGTTCAAATTTGTAGCGCTCGCTGGTAGCGATTGTGTCTAAAGACTCTAGATTCCCGGCATATGTCAGGCTATCTAAAATCAATATTTGATCCTGAGTATTATTAATAATATGTCGTGCAACAGCCGAACCAATAAATCCGGCACCACCAGTAACTATAATTCGCATACGACCCTCTATAAATAGCGTAATGCAGAAAATTTATTGACAGTAGCTTATCTTTAACGCTTTTATATAGGCGGATATCGCTATTAGACAAGCCAAATCCAGAAAGAAAAACAAAAGTAATTTATTAATGACTCTAAAAAGAAAAAATTTTAGTAAAAAACGGATCTCACTGCAACAAAAATAAGAACATTTTTAAAACTAAAACACGAACAATCTATAACGCAAAATACTAATATTTAATAGCTATAAAAGTATAGCTAATACTTCCTTAGTCTTTTCTTGCATTAGAAAAATATCAGCACGAGATTCAACATTCAATCGTACGACAGGCTCAGTATTTGATGAACGCAAATTGAAACGCCACTCAGGGAATTCAATGCTAATCCCGTCAGTATAGTCTATTTCACCGCCTAGTCCGATGTAGTGGTGTTTGACTCTATCGATTGAGATAGCTGGTTCAGTCAACTTAACGTTAATCTCGCCTGAAGATGGATGGGCTGCGATACGATCTTTAACCAGTTGACCGATAGTTTGCCCTTTCACACAAACCAGTTCGGCAACAAGCAGCCATGGGATCATACCGCTGTCACAATATGCAAAATCACGAAAATAGTGATGTGCACTCATTTCACCACCATAGATGGCATCTTCTGCACGCATACGTTCTTTAATAAAAGCGTGGCCGGTCTTCGACATCACCGGCTCGCCGCCCGCCTGCGTCACCACATCGACGGTATTCCAGCTCAAGCGCGGATCATGGATAATCTTCGCACCAGGTTGTTTTTGCAGGAAAGCTTCAGCTAACAAACCAACAATGTAATATCCCTCTATAAACTCACCGTTTTCATCAAACAGGAAGCAGCGATCAAAGTCCCCGTCAAATGCGATACCCATATCGGCACCATGTTCACGCACTGCGTTGGCCGTATCCGCACGACACTCGGGTAACAATGGATTAGGAATACCGTTGGGGAAAGTACCATCGGGTTGATGATGAACTTTGATTAACTCAAGCGGTACATTATGTGCTTTTAGCTGAGCTTCCATTGCGTCAATCACATGTCCAGCAGCCCCGTTACCAGAGTTAACCACCAACTTAAGTGGCTTGAAGTTTGCTATGTTGATGTAAGAAAGCACATGCAGGACGTAATCTGCCAATACATCCTGTTGAACATAGTGACCACGAGCTGATAACGGAGCAGGGAATTGATTTGCTTCAGCCAGCTCTTGGATAGCGCGCAAGCCAGTATCACCACTGATAGGGCGAGAACCTTCACGCACCAACTTCATGCCGTTGTAATCGATAGGGTTATGGCTCGCAGTTACCTCAATACCACCATCAGCTTTAAGGTGCGAAGTGGCAAAGTAAATCTCTTCCGTACCGGTCATACCAATATCGATTACATCAGTACCTGCATCTTGCAATCCTTTCGCCAAGGCCAGCTTCAAACTCTCGCTGGTAAGGCGCACATCGCTACCCAACACAATCGTCTTAGGTTTTAAGAACTCGCCATAAGCGCGCCCAATGCGGTAAGCGATATCCTCATTAAGTTCTTCTCCTAATTTACCGCGAATGTCATAAGCCTTAAAACATGTTAACTTTTTCATTTCAGACCCTTTAGTTAAACCCTACCATACCGATCGTGTAAACGTTCAATATCATCTTCCCCCAGATAGAAACCAGAACGCACCTCGATGATTTCAAGATCGATCTTCCCTGGGTTTTCCAACGTATGAACGTAGCCAGCTGGAATAAAGGTAGACTGATTCTCTGAAAGCAAAAATTCTTTATCGCCAAGGCTCACTTTTGCAGTGCCACTCAACACAACCCAATGCTCGGCACGATGAAGATGACGCTGCAGAGATAGACCTTGTCCTGGGTGAACAATCAGTTTTTTAACTTGGAAATGTTCACTATTATCTATATCGCAGATGGTGCCCCATGGACGGTAGGAAGAAGAGTGTTGACGGTAATGATGAAGGTTACGCTTCTTCAACTCGTCAACGACTTTCTTGACATCCTGCACCTGATCTTTAGCTGAGATCAGCAATGCATCATTGGTATTGATAATAACAAGATTATCCAGACCAATGGTAGCCACCAAAGCAGTCTCAGACGAGATGTAGTTATTACTGGAGTTAATGGAGATAATTTGGCCAACGTTCACGTTGCCCTGTGTGTCCTTTTCTGACACTTCCCATAATGATGACCATGAGCCGACATCACTCCAACCAGCGTCGATCGGGATCACTACTGCGTCGCTAGTTTTCTCCATAACTGCATAGTCGATAGAGTCACTTGGACAATGTTTGAACGTTTCCTGTTCTACCCGAATAAAGTTCATATCACGCTTACTGTCAGAAACCGATTTTTGGGTGTTGGCAAAAATTTCTGGGCTGAACTGCTCCAATTCCTGCAAGAATTTGGCCGTCTTGAACATAAACATGCCACTGTTCCAGCTGTATTCGCCACAAGCGAGGTACTCTTGTGCTTTTTCAAGGCACGGTTTTTCAATAAAAGAACCCACTTTGAAACAACCGTCGAACAAGTTACTACCACGTTTGATGTATCCGTATCCTGTTTCAGGATGATCAGGGACTATTCCAAACGTAACTAAATAGTTTTGAGAGGAAAATTGCAGCGCGGTTTGGATAGCAGAGTGGAAATTCTCTACTTTCTTGATCAAGTGATCCGCAGCAAGTACTAACAAGATACATTCCGGATCTTCTTCTGCTGCAAGGTGTGCGGCAAGAGCCACAGCAGGGGCAGTATTACGCCCTATAGGTTCTAATATGATGTTGGTTGCCAATTGATCAATTTCGCGTAATTGTTCTGCAACAAGAAAACGATGATTTTCGTTACAAATAACCAATGGAGCCGCAACGATGGCCCCATCGAGCCCAGATAAACGCTGCAGAGTTTGTTGCAGAAGGCTATAACCACTATCATCAATTGACAAAAACTGCTTGGGAAAAGACTCACGGGAAAGAGGCCAAAGGCGACTCCCTGTCCCCCCGGCCATAATGACAGGAATTATTTTTGACATTGTTAGTAATCCTTTTATCACATCCGATACCGTATATAAAATCATACATCTGAGACACACTATAAATAGGCATTTCGTATAAACTAGATGATTATTTAAATAAATTCAGATTAGTAATTAACGATAAAACGCGTAACATTA
>DWRE01000276.1:0-10397 GCA_018251075.1 Metardaris cosinga cedra | reverse complement strand
GCGGCCCGGCGGGCGGCGCGGCGGGCGGCGCGGCGGGCGGCGCGGGCGCGGGGCCGCGCGCGGTGCGCCGCTCGCGCTCGCAAGGTACCCGCAAACTGCACAAGTGCCTGTCCACCGCGTCCGACGTGTTCGCCGCGCCCCCCGCCCCGCAGCATTCTCTGCTCACGACGCGACAGTATTGCAGTTTTGGTAGTACAGTCACCTTATAAAAAACCACTCTTGCCTTTCCGTTCTGAAACAGTCGCAATTTCTTCACTTCTTGTTTTTTGGTTTCCTCCATTTTCGTTTTAATTTACTGAATACCTAATTGATTGGCCTCTAGGGTTTTGCTCCAACTGACAATGAATATTTGGCTCGATACTTCCACATCAAGATCTCTTATCAGTGCTCATATACCTACTGAAAATTTCGCCCGTGTCGCATGTAAAGAACATCGACCATCGAACTTGTTTGTCACTTTGCCTGAAATCACTCTTGGGCATTGATTAATTCATCTATGGATGTGCTATAATTATAAAATGAAACATTAATCGTATCTAACCTCGAACACTTCTAAGATAATACAGTCAATTGCCGTCAAGCGAGCTCACCGAGGTCTGTCTTTGTTAACTTATACTTTCACTTTTTTATTATAATTTTATTTACTTTACCTATTACTCTTACACACACTGAACTACTTCTCTTTCCATAACTGATAAAGTATTTTTCATGTTCTCTATAAATTTGGAGTTGTTTCAATTTTTACATTTGCGATATTACATTAAACGTTTCTTAACACTTATATGACAAACAAAATGGAATACTTTGAAAATGTCAATAACAATTATGGACAACTTCAAATTCATAACTTACCTCTAATTTAATGGAAATGTAAAAATCAATAATGTAACATTAATTGGTATTATAACATGACATATTTATTTACCCAGCAATAATTTAGGAAATGAATTCGATTCCATTCCGATGCGCATGCGTTAAGTTCCAAATTGTTTATATTTATTTTGTTAATTTCCAATTTCAGATCGGAATCATTTAATAGGTAATCATCCCAGAGTAACATGCATACTTACGTTCTTTTTGTTTCTAGTTGTTCAATTCCAGTAGTGTTCGCCTCTGTTGTGTCGTCAATACTGACTCCTTGTGTTTGTTCCTCATTCTTGCTATGTATGTCCATGTCATGAGAACAGAATCTTGTTAATTATGAATCGTGAAGAACCAAGATTACGCCATCCAGCGAACCCCAGACATTTACAAACTCTACATCAAAAAACGATACTGCTATACCAATAAACTATTTCCTTTCCGATTATTGAGAAGTAAAAGATTATGATTTTCAAAAATTCATCACTTCCTTACCCTTATCTTGGCCAATATCCAGGAGTACATAGATATATTACATTCTCACGTTTACCACGACCCGAGCGTACCCTGGCGAGCGCTGGATGGCCAACTCCCACAAAAGTGTCCCACGGGTCATGCTTGGTAACATATTGTGATTTTATTTGTCGATACAGAACCACCTATTCCGCAGTCTGTCGCATCCATGGAGTACTTACAAATAATACAACCCAATGGTATCCGAACGACGTTTGCATTGATTTTATTACTTTGTTATAATTTTTCCTAGTTCCTCGTTATCGTTCCTTCCGTCGCTTGGTCACGGGCCGCGGCCCTCACAGTAGTCGTTGATGCGTTGCGATAGAGTCGAAATTGTGGCTGTGACTGTTATATAACGTTCTTCTACTCACTTCGCACTTAACTGCACCCTAAATTGAATTTGCGGCATGATTTAGCTATAAAATATGAAGGTGACTTACTACTAAAAACTATCTCTTTTATACTCTATCACTTGCTCAGTGTTTCCATCGGAATCTCTTATATGTACACGTGCATTGAACGAGCGAGGCTTCCCGTACTGTGCCCGGCACGTCCGCCTACCAGATGTTCTATTTAACTATCGTTCATCACGAGCGGTCGCATTGTTTATTTGTTTGCCTTTATCTGTTACATGAGTATTTATGTATTTTGAATCCAGATTCACTTGTACTCGAGTGCCATACCTCCCGGTCGCTCTCGACCGCCACTCGACGACTTGTATCATTACTATTTATTGCTGTTAAGTACATTATATTGTCTTTTTGTTTCTAGCTCGACCACAAAGCAAAAAGTTTATATGGCTCGTTTTTGGCTGCCTCTATATACGGCTGTCGTTATTTCTATGTATGCTTACGGTATTCTCCTTAATAACATAGCACTAGTAGCATGGCATGACGCTAACACCGCACCGCTATTTATGTAGCGTTTTGTTTATTTTATATTGCTACAGCCTTGTCTGTCCGTCCACTAAACGAAACGCTTCACATTAGATGTAAGGGGTGTCGCTGTGCCGGGAGCACTGGTTTGAAATGTTTGCGCTTCATAGTGTTAGTGGGTGTGTTAGAGTGACGGCTCACCTCTCGCTGACGGGACACGGGACGAACCTGCTTGTGACCTGCCTGCTGACTGACCATCCTCACTCCATACATCGCGTCATTCTGTTGCTGTCCATTAATATATGTATACTGTAACTTTCACTAGGTTCATTCCTTTCAGCTTGCTTCACCTGCTGTTTTCATTGAGAGCTATATTTCGGTGTTATCATTAACTATGTGCGAAGGAGACGAGTGTGTGTGTATGTGTGTGTGAGTGTGCGCTCATGACTACATCCCATAGCCCGTCAACCCACAAAGCTCGTCGTACCGAGGCGCCAGACCATCGTACCAATTAAATAATCTTCAATATAAAACTAATCCTAAGAAATAGAAGTCCCGAGTTGTGCAATAAGCTGAGATTGGACGGGCAAGCAAACGTTACAATTCTCTTCAAGCATGACTCTTCTCCCGGTTGTCTTTAAACAGTATACCTTGGCACTTATATTTACTGCACCTGTATGGGTGATTTCAGCTAATTTCACAACCGCACAAATACTGTAATAGTTCGAGCTTGCAACGTAGATGTGTGTCGGGAGTGATACAGGTTGAAACATACGGGATAAAAAAAAATCTTTTTTGTTCAGTCTTTTTAATTGTTGTCTTTTAATTAGAATGTGACTTACACTCCTAAAAGACCGGACGTACTATTTCATTAATTAATAGTCGTAGAGTGTTGAACGTGTTAACGCGAGCAACCTGTAGCATTGCCGGGGCCGAGGGCCCGGCGCCGGCGCCGCGCGGGCGCTGCGCCCTCGGATACGTGTCTTTCGAAAAGTTAACCTGTATTATGTCTACGGGCCGCGTAGACAAGCTGGACAGTTCGTTCTCTCGCTCGCGCTCCAGCAGCATGTCGAGTCTGGAGAACATTTCCCAGGAGGGCATCCAGTGCCTCGCCTTCGCTGATAGCTACACTAAGAAAAGTGGTAAGATACACTTGTTTAATAATGGCCTAATAAAATTTATTCCTGTCTATTCGGCTCATCTCAATGACGGTTAAGACTTTTTAAATAATTATACATACTATAAACTGGTATAGTGCAGACCTATAAAGTCTTCTGTACTTCTGACGCACACACATTAGCTTGTAATGCACAAATCACCAAGCTCGGAATTTTGAATTACATCATATGGCTTCAATGTGATGACTGTTTCACGAGCTGCGTGAATGACCGCTGGTGGATAATTTTTTAACAACGTTACAAAGGCTGATTATTTAATTAAAATGCAACTGAAGGGAAGTGATCGGTGATGTCCTGCCGTAGACCCGACAACGCTGCTGCCCACGCTGTGGATCGGCACCACGCTGGGCTCCGTGCTCACCATGATGATCAACCTGCCCGAGGCCGACCTGCGGCACACGCAGCCCGTCCTAGTCTCCACCAGCGGTAAGCATACCAATATCATATTCACAGTTTAAATTGGCCGCGGTTAATTTAAGCATTAATTTTGAAAGCGTAACTTTTGCTTTCGGTGTTTCGTTTGAGCAATTCATGGCAATTGAAAAAAACATGTAATAAATTTTATACCGCGCGTGCGCTGCGTTGAAATAAAGGGGTCTTAGTTTGAAATTAAGACCGACTACTGCGATAATCTATCCTGCCAAAAACTCCCAAAAAAATTTCAGCAGACTTTTAAAGTTATAATAACAGCTCAAATTAGATTCCGAAAATATATTTTTATTTTAATACTGCTATTATTGATCTACTTTTTCTTCTTCTTCAAATTGAAAAGCATAGCTCTCTGTAATATACTGCGCATTTATTATTAGAACCTTCTTATTAGTAGGTTTTTAACGTCGTTTCGTTATTGATTATAATCGTAGTTTTCTGCAATACTTTCCTTCTTAGCACGTTTTTAGTTCTATAAATAATACAATTGAGCTCCTAACTTGATAGACAATTAGTTAATAGTGAATGTAGAAAAAATAATATTCTGTGGACGCCTTTATAACCTGTTCCCGGATCGGGTCCGCTAGGTCCTCGGAGCCCGCGAAAACATAAGGAGCACTCCCGGGAGTCGCCGGGGCTCTGTCGGCGACGTCGTTTACGACTATGTTCGTACAATAACTAGATGTTAGTTTACACTGTTTTTGGAGCTCGACTTTGTGGTTACAAAGAATCAGATGCTAGACATGAACGCGCTCGATCGACCTCACTATAGCTTTCAACGTATCTTAGTTGCTTCAGAAACATCCTTAGACGCTTCTACTGTTTTACGAAATTTCGCTTCACTAATAAATGGTTCTTAGACGCCAATTTACCTTGTACATTGCAGTCATGCTAAATTAGATGCTCCGTTTAAAAATGTCCTTTCTAATGGTTGGAATAATATTCGAGGTGTTTGCGTGTTTTAGGTGGTCCCATTTTTAGGTTAAAAGGATCGATCCTGGCTATGTCGTTCCTGGATTGCAACGGTGCTCTAATTCCTTACTCGTACGAAAGTTGGAAGGACGACAGTAAAGACGTAAGTTAGAAACTTTTTATGATAATAGTTAATAAATAAATAGTTCACTCGAATTTCCATCGTCCTCGGATAAATATGGATATATAACGTAATCTTTAATCGTGTGGCGAGCGCAGAGCCGCGAGCGGCGCGACCGCACGCCCACGAAGCAGGGCTCGGCCGGCAGCGGCAGCCGCATGAGCCCCACGCCGGCCGCGGAGGCGGGCGACCGCCAGTTCGTGGTGATCGCGTCCGAGAAGCAGGCGCGCGTGGTGGCGCTGCCCAGCCAGAACTGCGTGTACCGCCAGCAGATCGTCGACGCAGACTTCGTCGTCAAGGCCGAGATCGTCAGCTTGAAAGGTGCGCGCCGTCAGTTCGTGGCGTCGAGACACTTAGGCCGATGAGTGCTATATACTTCAATGACAATTAAACAAGTCTGGTTTATGTAAATCCACGAACGTTCAGTTAACATTTATACATGACTTTCACGAATATCTTAATGTGCTTCGAAATATTTAAAATCACGCCAAATCTATTGAGGTCTACTTATCTAGTATCTATTCACCAGTTATTGGTGACGCACACCCGAAGTACACGTAATTAACATATCATGAATAGAAACACACACAACTATTGAACCGTACCGGTATAATAGAGGAGTGCTTCCTGTTCCAGATAGCGTATGTTTGGTAAACTACTTGTCCACGGGCCACCTCGCCGCCTACAGCCTGCCGTCGCTGCGGCCGCTGGTGCACGTGGACTTCCTGCCGCTGTCCGAGCTCAGGTGACTCCCCGCTCGCGCACTAACCCTCTATTCTACTGACGAATTGTGCTAATGATTCTATTGCTTACACTCTTGTCCTAACGTTGATGTTGGACTTTTACTCGATAATAAGTTTTTTACATTACTGCTTCCATCGAATTACTTGCCGAGTGTTTGTAAGCATAGCATCACCGCACTGATGCAGTAATATAAAAGGTGCCAAGTATGAGCGAGACGAAAGAGTGTCGAGTTGGTGTCGAGGCCTACGATAGACTACCGGCGACACGCCGATCACTATTAGACGATTTCTATGCACCCAAGAAAGGCACTAAATGATAAACGGCTTATTTTACTATCCATAATTACATCGATAGCTTAGCGACGTCAGCATGAGAATGCTGTAAGTTTGTGCTAACGATATTTGAGATTTGTCATTTTTACGGTCTTTGCCCATCCATTACCAGTCACGATCAGACCACTTCTTGAGATCATCTGCTACTTTATCATTTGGGAGCCGGACGTGGAATTGGTTTTGAGTTACGTTCGATGTTAGATATGTAGACTCGTCGGGTGCCCGGCGGCGTCCGGACGCCGACGGCCTCCGCTAGTGGCTACAGTCGTGCTATTTCTGAATTCAATGTAGACAAAATTTTGCAATCTATCGAGCACCACCTGTGCTTCCAAAATTTGGCACTCTTCATCTATTTTTCTGTTAAAAAAACCAATCGGACGACTCCGAACACGACTCGACACACCCGACAACGCGTCACACCGATTCACTTCCCGACTCGAGCCGGCCCTCGCCGCCCTGTCGATGTAAATACACCGCCCGGCCGACCCCTCACGAATGTACCCGACGACCACCGAATGTGCCCGAACGCCGCGACACTTGTATCTAACCATGCATCCGGCGCCGGCGCCCGCCCCTCGCTCTCGTCGCAGCTCTCACTCACGTGTATGAACTGGTTTTTGTGTTCACTCATTTTTTTGAAACTGTGCACGACCTTGTCTTCAAACCTGTAATACGGCGAGATGATCCCTCACATAAATCTGCGCTTGTGTATATTGAATTTATACGCTACCCGCAAAACCAGTTCGTATTCTGTCTGCGACGCGAGCGACGGGCGCGTGGCGAGCGCTATACTCACCGGTGCCTGTGTTCCTGGTAGCTTCCAGACACAGTCCAAACAGAGGGGTATCGTAGACCCAATGCTCTCCATTTGGGGCCAACAACTCATTGTTAACGAGGACACGGACCAGTAAGTCTCCGTCCATAGCCGAGTTAGTCGTTACCTGCGTCACTCTGTACTGTGAAGTCGCTCACGCGGCCTCTTGTTCCTTTGTTAGACTTGTTAGTGTTTCATGTACCCTGTACCCTGACAGCTTCGACCCCGCCATTGTATAACCCTTTCTATCGGACGAGGGCGAATTCATAAAAGCAGCGAGTTTCATAAGTTGCTTACATTTAACATCTTTTAAATAAATCCATGTTTTCCTGATTATCTTCACGTGTTTCACCTCGCACAAATTTTTAAAATGCAATACACAAAATATAATAATAATTTAGTATGTGTAATTAAATAGTGAAAATTATGTGTACAGAAAGAAAAAAATATATTATTGGTAAAGGGTAAACCAACCCTTTAAATATAAGTAATATTTAGTAAGGAAAAAACATGAAAAATTGTAGACAACGTATCTATACTTCGACCAACATAGTGACGAAGCATTGACAAATATATCAATTGGGTGATAGTTTATTTCTCTCGGAAGAATTATCACTCCAACACAACTATTCGCCCGAGTCCGAGCGCTGCTTGCAACACCGCTTGGGTATGTCCCTGTTGGCAACTGTCACACGACACAACACACGTCTCCAACTACACGCCTTCACATTGTACCAAACGTCATCCATTACTCTACTCTGTCATGTTTTCTACTCTTCCCTCTGTTTGTGCGTTTCCTTTATATCTACTCTTTGCTGAGTCTTTATTTGCACTGTTTTTCTATATTCTCAACTTATTTCGCATAAAAGCTATTGAACGTATTAGATTTGCTGTCCAAAACTTTTGCATCTTCGTTCTATGTAGAATTTGAACCGCTTTTTAGCTTTAGCATTTAATTTGTACCACCTAGATTACGAAGGATATCGAAGAGCATAAGCAAGGTGAGACATTTTAATTAACGATTAACTTTTCTTCTTTCTTGCTTACAAGTTTACTTTAATTCTATCGATAAAATTGCTTGGTACCTATTGACGTTACTGTAGACGCCATAAGCGAGATGGCACGAACGTGCATCTGTAAAGGATAATCATAGAAATTGTTTACCGTCTTCATATAAGATTTATGAAACAAAGTAATAATAATTATGTGTGAAGTAACAAACTTTTGTAGACCGAAAATGTAGTGGTCACGTTACATCGGTTATCAAGCTTAAATGTAAATATTCTGTTCCTATAAATATAGAATGCTCCTTGTTATCGAGTAGGCTTTGGCAGTTTATAACACAATATGTTATGTGCGGAAAGTGAATTGCTAAGATGTGGTGTTGCAGGATAGCGAAGACTTTCTGCTTCAGCAACCGGGGCCACGGCCTCTACCTCGCCTCTCCCACGGAGATACAGAAGTTTACCATCGATACTGACTTCTGGTGAGTTTTTACTAGAACAAATTATCCAGTTTTTAATATTCATGATTTTCAGCGGAATTCTATTTGTTTCTTCAAAACATCTTGTTCTACCGCTGGGCTCGAAATCCTCGACAGCAAAAGGTCACGGTTATCACTTCCACGCAAGCCGCAGATTATCCAATTGCTTCCACCTTCGTCGTTAATTTACAACCACTCCTACATAGTGATCAGAATAGATGCCAACGAGCTCACGTAGCCGGTCACATAGTGAGTTGTCTTCAATAGAATCACTTGAACATTGGCGATGCGCTTGCAGCTACGCACTGAACGAGATGCTGGGCGAGCTGTTCCTGGCGCGCGACATGCCCGAGCCGCCCAAGGAAAGCTTCTTCCGCGGACTCTTCGGCGGCGGCGCGCGGCCGCTCGACCGCGAGGAGCTGTGTACGTACTGCGCGCCGCACACTCTTGTTACTTTTTAAACTACAATGTAAAAGTTTGACTAAAAATTCCACTTCGTTATTCAAATCTCGTACAGTTTTGCGAGCATCTAGCTCTCTTTAATCATTTTAATAAATGTAAAAGCCACAGTCGGACGATGGTTTCTGTTGATTTTTGAAACACGATGCTATTGAAAATTTATGTCGATAAATCATACGATTTACCGTAAATAAATCGTATGATTTATCGACATAAATTTTTAACTAACGATCTTCCCGAATTACGAAGACGGTACGGCGTTCACACGCGTAGGCTCGTTATGAGGTAGACGCGGAGCGCGTCGATAATATAATGATTGTTCTGTCGCTGCGCAGTCGGCGAGAACAGCGGCAAGCCCAACCGCGCGGTGGCGAAGCACATCCCGGCGGCGGGCGGCGCGGAGGCGGCGGGCGCGCGCGCCGCGGCCGCGTGCGGCGAGATGCAGCGCGCGCACCAGCTCGTGCTGGAGCGCGGCGACAAGCTGTCGCAGCTGGAGGACCGCACCGAGCGCATGCACTCGCAGGCCGCCGAGTTCTCCTCCTCCGCGCACCAGCTCATGCTCAAATATAAGGACAAGAAGTGGTACCAGCTGTGAGCGGCCGGCGGTCGGCTCGCCTTTCGTCGAGATGCCGTCGGCCGCGTCCTCCGGGCGCCGCTGACTAGTTACTGAACCGTGACGGCTCTCGGCGTGCCGTTACGGCGAACGTTCAAAATGAAGCGTGTTCGAAATAACGTTTGCGAGCGTTAACAAATGCACGATAAACGTGAAAACGTCAACCGAACGTTCGGAGCTGCAGTTGGAATTTCGCGCCGCTCGCCGGCGGCCGACGAGGGCTCGAGTATTCGTAGTTAATACTTGTAGTAGTTGCCGTCTCCGTCCGCGCGGGAGCAGGAGGCATTCCCGGTAGCGGGCGGCGCCGGCGGTTAGAGCTTAGCTACCCACGTAGAGTTCTTATGAATTAACTTTAGATTTATAGGCGTGACTTTAAACTAATGAACGCACAATGTTTACCGCGGGCCGCCGGCGCCCGGCGAGCGCAGGGCCGCCGGCGCCGGTGTCTCCACTTCTACCGCTCGCGTCGCTTTCACCAACATTCTATTCGATACGTACCTTACTATTTAGTCTCTTCCGAATGTTTAGTTTAGTTTCATGTAGGCGATAAGGAATTACTTACTTTAGAGCGAGTCGCGTATCGGTGCGTGCACTCGCCGCAGGCGCGATGTGATAATGTAAATAGAGCATGATATCCTTATATACTTAATGTTTTTATACGATGTACGTGCTGCGGCGCCCCGACGCTGGCCTCCCCTCCGGGAGCGCCGCCGCACTCCGCGGGGCGGGCGGGGACTACCTTCGACTGGTGCTCTATTTATCCGATGCAATATTTTAGGAAGTCATCGTTCGCGTGTAAGTTGATAAATAAAAAATAAATATAAAACTACATATTATCTACGTTAAAGTATTGCGTAACCATGAGATTATTTAACGTCGCTACTGTTACGATAATTGTACGAGTAGGTGTAAATTTTTATAGATACGAATGTGAGTAACGAATGAACTTAATAAAGTAATAAAGCCAGGGGACGAAGTGATCTGTATAAAGAGTTAAGTA
>DWRE01000275.1:0-10401 GCA_018251075.1 Metardaris cosinga cedra | reverse complement strand
TCCGTTGTATAATACAGAATTGGAAAAACGTGTTTGTTTTATAATAAAGTTAAGTAAGTTAAGTATTTCAAGTAAAATACGTCACTCCTAAAAAGTTAGAGAATATCAGATCCGTCTTTGTTCTACGATTGCGACGATATGTCGTTCAGGGGTATATAACATTGTCTAACAGTACTTAATATGATCAACACCAACACACCCAGTATGTTAAACCACCATACAATTAAGTAACGGCAAAAAAATATTTAAATGCTACATAATTATTACAAAGAGAATGCTGCAATATTTCAGGTGTCACTAATTCCTAATTAGGCTGTCGGAGCGCAAATCATTTCACTTTTAATTACTGCGAATTCTGGCGGTAAATTATGCTGATCATGCGAGCAGATAGATAACGTGATCGTCCCCAGTGAAACACGTCACGGGCGGGTGACCGCGAAACCGACCGTGGTCGCCGTCTGCGCCTGTGACAGATTGAATTTGTGTTCTACACGAAGATCGTCTTTTCAAACATTGTCTAATGAGGCACTTATATACATATTTATCGATTTAGCATAGCCTTTCGAGTGTCGGCTGCCTTTTTAAATATTGATGCATTAATTAAATGCAGCTTTGGAGTAAATCCAGCTTTTATATATTTAAATTATAGATATAATAATGACTAAATGAATGCTTGGGGAGGCGATTATAAGCAAAAAGGACCAATGTCTAGCAGTGGACTAAGTCAGTCGATGATAAAATAAATGAATATTGACCTTTTACGTCCCTTGTTGTGATAATATTACTACATAGTATGTACCAATATTTATTGTACTTTAGAAGTTATCTGTAAGTACAGATAATTCAAATAGGAACAGAATAGCTAGATAGAAAAGTTAAAAAAGGATAACCCAGTGACTAGTGCCCTATGAATGGATTTTACAAATCTTATTGGTTTTGTCCAGAGTTTGAGTTCTATGAGTTTGAAAATAATAGCTGATGCATGTAAAAAATCATTTGAAACCGTTAAATATTATCCTTTTGTCAAGACATTTAGAGAATCTTTTCAAATTAAAATTCAAAATTCTTCATTCACTCAATATGTCATTATAAATAGGTAAACAATTGTTGAAGCCGCCTAGTAAGTACAATAGTGTTATGTAATTTAAATTTGATTGTTTTTTAATGTTGTAAATATTCGTAACACTATTTGAACCTAACTGCATTTTAAGAAAGAATTATCACATCGATGTTATTGAACTACTTGCATAAGCCGAATGCGTTCATCGCATTCACTTCTCTCCGATGATCACGTAATAAAGGAATCCGGTAATCTTTATTATTCATGAAGATGATATTAAAAAACTAAAGACATTGCGTGTGGGCGCGCAGTGCGTGCCAGACTGAACCGGCGTCGGCGTACGACGAAGTATTATATTATTACATTGAGTTTTTGTAACTTTTGAATTTGCAGCTAATGACACCATAATTTACTTTCTATCTAGTGATCAATACCCTTTATTGGAGGCTGTTATATGAAACGTTAATATTATAATGAAAAGTCGTTGAACCCTGTTGTATATTTCTACATTCTATACAACATAATTTCTATTTTTAACGTAACATGACACCTATAATTCCAGAAGAGGTAGGTAGAGGAGTGTAGCACACTCCCACGCTTTACCAGTTACGTTGACGTCCCTCTATTGAATAGGTGGTGAGCCTATTGCCATACAATGGGCACATATCCAGACTACGAACCAATACTAGAAAATCGTACCGGGATTTAAACCAAGGACCTCCCGCTCGGCAGTCGTGCTTGCAACGAACACGAACTATGAGAATTTCTAATTTCGATTTAACATAATTGGTACTTTGATAACGTAACTACCACAATATTTTAAGACAATATAGCTACATGGCGTATAAGAACAATTATATGTAGATTAACTCATTTTATAAACTCCACATAACACGAGTAATACTGTGTTTCGTGCAGCAAATAAAGCATAACGATAACTGTTCTCTGCAGTCTAGTTGCTGCAACCGTTGGAGAAAATTATATATAACCATCGACTTTGTAAACTGTTGATCTATGCATCTAGAATAAGTATTCTGAACGAACTGTATATCTAAAGTTATGCATTTAGAATTTAAAAATAAATAGCCAAATTTATTTGAAATTTTGATTATAATATTTAATTATTGTATTTATTATTTGCACCAGTATAGCATTTGGTACTGTTCAGGTAATGTGAGAAATGATTTTAGTTACAGCATAGTTCTATTCCTCATCAGAGGTCGATTGACCAGCTTTGTCAGCTTAATAGGTAGTTGCCTAAAGTGGACTTCACTCATATGATTGACACACACATACTGTCATCCATATATAGACAACAGCAGAACACTTTGTGGTAGGAAAAAAACCTTCATAGTAGAAATATTTCAGAACTTCAGAGTTAGTTTATTAAAAGATATATTTGGAAGCGTGAAAACCTTATTAGTTTCTTTCGACTATAAAGCACACACAAGCTATAAAACACACCGTTATTGAAGATAATTCCAGCTCCACAATAAATTAGCTCATATTTTAGTATTGTAGTATAAGTATGTACATATTTTAAGAGATGTATTACGAGTAGCATACCTGTGGAGTTTCATTCGCTGCTTCTTCTCCATAGCGAGGCATTTTCCGAAGTGGTAGTAGTTTCATTTTGACGTACAAAAAGTGTTATAAAGAACCAATTTTGAATAAATGGAATTTGAATGTCTATGATCTTAACAGCGAAATAAATATTATAAAATACAAAGTTGTCTTACGATACGAATCTTACTTAAATAAATTTTTTTCTGATTGGCAAACTATTATACTGTATAGCATCGAAGCAAAGCAGATGCTACCAGTCTAAAGAGTTGATGTGAAAACTAGATAAACCGGTTCTGTAGATATTTCTCTATCATTACTCGGATAGATACCAATGACTGAAGTCTAGTATTGAGACAAATGCTCTGTTGAAGTTATACTCAAATATTCTTACATACTTATGTTACATTACACATTTAGGTGCAGTAGCTTATTTGAACATTTCAATGTCTAACATGTATAGATTCGAAATTTTAGTTTTGGAATTTCATGCGTGATTCAAATGTAAAACGAATATAGTAACTAATATGGATTTTTGGTTTAAATGTATGTAATTACATTTTTATTGTTCAGTTTCATTACTAAATTTTTACGCACTGCCATGAAATATGTATTTTAACTTGGGGACAATGTGAATATGTGTAGCTAATTATTGCGGAATTTATAGAAAGACGCCTCTTAATTAGTCACTACAGATATACAGGAAACTTAATATGTCATATTTTTGAATGTCTTGTACTTGACAATCACAAATCACTAAAGGCTTCTTTTCTACTAATTATTTGTTTGTATAATTAACATAATTAACATATACATACATGTATATGCAACTTTTGTTTTTATTGAGTTTTTAAATATAATCAAATTAAGTCAAAATACTACATTTTGGTCAGATTAATATAAAGGTCTAGTACTTAACACTTGGCATTCGGATTTGCAGTAACAAATGATTTCTTGATATGCTATAGGTATATCAACTTTTATACTGATATAGTTTATCCTTACAGTTGAATGTTGCTTAGGGTCAATGCCCACTGACGCTGAGTGAGAACAAAGCGAAGCGTAAACTTTTCAAACTTAGATGGATAAGATGTGTGACTTGTCTTGTCAATATGCTTAAGAAGTTTTACTTAAGCTTAGTTACTTTGTGTTAGTGGGGACTGAGCCTTAGAAATAGAAAAGTTAGAAAACAGCTCGTTTGGCGCGGGGGATGCATGTCACGTGAGGATATGTCCTAGCTGTCGAGATAATCTCTGACAATTAATAGACCAGTTGTCGCGTAGGTCACATAATAAAGAATAGATATTTTCAATACTTATGTTAAAAGTAAAAAGGAATATTTACAAAGATCAAATTCATCTTACGATGCCTATTACCATTATTCCAAAGTGTATCGGGAATTGACATTTCTCAAAAATCAAATTTGGAGTACTTTCAATATTTAATTTTAACGTCACATCACGCCTAATTACCGAAATGGTAGGCAAAGGCGTTTTTTCGTAGTACAGTCCTCACTAGTTAGTTACGTAAGATATGGTATAAAAAAAACAAATTGTCAATGTCAATAATAAAAACACATATCTAATTATTTGTGTCCAAATATTATAAGCCCTGAATAGAATTGTATTAACAATTGAACCTTTTCAAACATTTTTGGTTATATAGAAATAGACAAAACATTCTTTATATAAACAAATCGATTAAGCATTTATAAACTATAAAGTTTAAATTTGTTTGCAAACTTACTAAATATGTAAATTAGGTACTCACCTTCATCATTTTTAAATTAGTCACTAATAATACAATATACACAAATTAATCTAGCATTTAAACACAATAAAACACTTAATCTACCCTACTGATTGTTTCCTCACAAATATGAAAAGGAACGAACGATAAAAAAAACATTTACAACTTAAACCATACTTAAAAATAATTAACGAAGTAAAAAAATTGAATAAAGAAATCTATGTTTACAAAAAATCGATTATATACATCGATAGTCTCGGCGGTGTGAGCTGATGTGAGGGGCGAAATAGGTCACTGTCCACCTTATAGCAACCCCCACTTGCTTCTACTCGTATCGTGTGTTCTATGTTCTTCAAACGTTTATGGAGAGTAGGAATACCACGTAAGTATATTGTAAAAGTATATTGCAATATGTATATTGTTCTTTCTTTGTACGTCAAGATCAATATCCTACATGTTTATTCATATAATGATAAATTGTTTAATTCAACAACTATATATGTTACAGATAGATGTCTTACGATATTCGACATTTAAAATAATTAGCAAGATGTGAAAAAATAACGCATACTACACCTTTAGTAAAAATACACAACTAAAAACGGTGTAATAAAAAACATAGGTTTAGTTGTAACCTTGAATATCAGGGGTTTTTTTTCAATCGTTTTGAAGATAGAAAGTAGAATCGTTTTTTAGAAAAAAAACGTCATTCTAACGAGCAGTATCAATATTTTTACAATTCTATATTTGGACGCGAGTCTTCTTTCAGAATAAGAAGTGTAAACGCCATTATCTACCATTCTAATCATGTGTGAATTGATGGATTTATAATCGTACAGAACGGAGTGTTCTGTATTCTTCTGCCTACCTCCTCAGGGATTACAGACGTGAAGTTACGTTTAACTAGTACTTAATTCGTCGCATCGCACATCAGCTCTTCTTAATAATAGCGACTCTACATTTGCACACTAGTCGGTAGCGGAAGTAGAGCTTTAAAACCGGATAGACGTAGAGCTAGCTGATCGATCGAGCCATTACCTATTTCGTCCACTTCCTACTACAAGCGCAGTACCCTCGCTTTCTATGCGGCCTGCAATCAGCAGAGCACTGACATTGTGACGTGGAGCCAGTGATTGCATAGTGCAATGATTGCATATCACCACCTATGATTACTACGTTTGATACAGGTTCGATTTTAAAATTAGCTGTCTTAAAATTGTTCGCTTTTAAATTGATAGTAGACATTGTTTTTACAATTAGTATTTATGTATTTTATTTTTCAGCACCATCTTCTCAATTTTGTTATTAAATAATGTTTGACGATAATACACATCTGTGTCTAATTTGTTATAAAGTAATGATCTTAAGATATCATTATCTAACATTTCAGACTGATCCTACCTCAGCAGAACACTACATTACAAGCTTTTTTTGTCTATTCACTAAAATAGTTATACCTGCAAAAATTATAATATGACCCAACTTCTCATTAAATTTATCGTCAGTTTGCCTATTTACTTATTATGCAGGTTCCCTACTTGATCGAAAATATGGCTTAATGTTATGTGTAGCTGTGTAACATGCTGAAATCAATTTTAATCGAGAATATTTTACATTTATTCATTTAGGTACCTATTCCATCTTGAAACGTAAACGTCACTGGTGAAACGTGGGAGTGCGCTATATTGCTTTGCGTATAATATGAAGAGGTACTTTGGTGATTACAGGCATGAAGTTACGTATCTCAAAAATGTTGTAGTTTGACTGACCTTTACTTAATTAATTTACGTATCTAAAAATATTTTATATAGGCTGATCCTTTATTAATTGATGTATCTCAAAAGTGTAGTGTAGTGAAGTAAAAACATCGTTTCGTTCATGTAATATTGCTATCTGCTTTTAAAGTTACTTTTGCGGCGCATTTTACGGCAGGCGCATGTTACATTATGTCAGTGATTTATGTGTATTTTTTAATATAGTCATTGTAAATGTTACATTTAAGATTACCACATGCCCGATCATATGAAACCACCTTGATAGTTAAGCTAACGCTAAGCGTATTTAGAGAGTCTGAAACAATTAAAGAAATACATAAAAGAAATTATTAATAGTCATAGAGTATTTGGATAATGGGGGAGTCAGAACCCTCCGAAACAGGCGTGTATGTATGGATGATGAATGTGGAGGAGGTGCGGCAGGTCTGTAAGGATAGAGATATTTGGCGCTCCGTGCTCTCTGCTTACTGCCTACCCCGTAAGGGACCCGGCGTGATATGAGTACATATTGCTAAGTGACCACTGCTACTGTTACCTACATATGTGTGTTATAGTCGTTTAGGGCAAAATATGAATAAGGCTTTGATGATTGTATGATTTGTTTTACGTATATGTACATAGTTTGAAAATATGAGTTGAAAAAAATATATTGCCTAACGCTTGTAATAATTAACCTCTTGGCTTAGTATTCAAATCAATTGGATGTTAATATTTTATTGCATTGTCAGTATAATAATGTATGTTATTTTTTTATGTCAGTCGGAATAAAAAATGAGGGTTACAAATGTGAATAAAAAAAGAAATGTAGTATTAAACCTTCATTTATTTACAAAATTTGCGTCTTATTATTTAAAAATATAAATATGTTCGCCAACCGCTATTATGTACAATGGAGCACCAATTTAAAGTTTTAGAATCCTACTTACAATATTTCCGTTATTTCACATTTAGTACACGTTAATAAATAATATTAACTGCCAATATTTTAACTCCCTTACAATGAAATTACTGATACTGTTAACTACATACAACATATCAAACATATTTACATCTCACAATAGTTTTATACAATTTTCGAACCATATAAATAGTTATACAATACAAATAAGTTTAAATAAAATAAAATTCAAGACATTATCATGATCAAGAGGCTAGTGGAAGATATTTACATAGTCGTATTTATAATTTTATTATTACGCTTTAAATTGTCTATTTGGTATTTCTATACATTTAAATATAAGATGTTTTCAAACGCTAATTCTGCTTGCGCTAATCAACAAATTTAGTAACATATTGGTATTTATAGAAAATATATCATTTTTTCGTTCCTAGTATTCTACATTGTTGTATTGCTTAGTTGCTATTTGTCACACAGCAGCTCTATACATGGAAGTGCTGCAGATGCTCCGAGCCCAACACCGCGCCGTATACTGGAACATCTGGAATTATTGGTCGTTTAAATTACTACAAGAACAAAATAATAATTGTAAGCTTCAATTGGCATAGTTAGAACTCTACATGTATCTTTCATCTTATAATGCGTACCGAAAAATAAATGATTGATTCATGTATTGATTGGTTAATACTGGAAGGAAATATATTGTATTTTCGTACATTCCATCCAATGTAGTGTATCATACAGAATGTAGATTTATGTCACAGCGAGCAATGAATGGAAAACCTGTTCAAACTAAGTAATAAAGGTTCCATTTTTGTGTTTTTTTTCCTGATGTTGAATTTGAATTTGAAATTTCTAGTCCCTCCTGTCGCCATTCTCTTCACTCCCAATCTCCTTTTCTCTTTACGCTGTTTTCTGCTCACCCGATTTCAACTGAGTGAAGTTGATCCAATTTTTGTGACAAGAAATATTGTAGCATACTTTAACGGCTGATAATTTGGTTGCCACAAACTCTACTCTTCCTATGAGAATGGAATATATTTTGAAGTTTTCTACTTGAACAAAGTAAAACCCGGCCAAACACGGTTAATTATTAAAAAGAACACAATATAAAGAAGCATCTGAAGTAATTATGTAGGCAATTTATACAAAAGAAACGAGAGGACCTCATTATGAAATGAAATACAATTTGTGGAGAAAGTTAATGCGGAAACTGAAATATAATATAAGAGTAAAAGTAAGCAGACATATAACATCTTAATGTTCGTATCAATATGTGTCATCACGGATCAAGAGAGTGAATTTATAAATATCATTACCGTTCTATCATAAATTATGTTACTAAAATTTCATGTCTATTTCTCCATGGATTAACTAGCGTTGCATTTATATTGGCGCTTTCCTTAGAAAAAAAGCAGCACCTTGATGCATTAATTTGTTTATGCATATTTACTTATAGTTTTATTTATAAATTCAATAATTCATATTCGGGTAAAGTCAGAGTCAAGAGTCAAGTATCGTTCACATACCTCCAGTCAGTCAAGTCAGTCTTTTCAAACTTGTACAATCTTGTTCCCCCGAAGGATGAATCTTGTTTCTTTTTTTCTTCTAGTACTATCCGTTTCGGTTGTATTCTTTGGTTTTTCAGTCGTCGTTGAAGTTGTTGTCGTGGTACTCGACGTTGAAGTCATTGGGTCGGGAAGGAGTTCACCGGGAAGGACCCCAATCTCATTGTCATACACTACAGGAGTTGGTATTAGAGGAATCTGCCCATTCTTGAGCATCTCCCCGAATTGCCCGTTAAATTGTGGCAAGACCTCCGAAGACCTTTGTACATTTTCGTTCATGTACTTAGCCAGTTTGTTCAGATTGTTGTTGATTTTTTGAATCTTGGCTGGCGTCAAACCTTCGTGCTTATGCTTACGGACGGGTGGTATAACAGAATGTTTAGAAGATGCATAATCGAATGGCGGGTGAGGGTTTCTCGGATCAAAATCAGGGTATGCTTCAGGCATAGCTGGTTCACCATAGGAGTTCACCGCACTCCAAGACATGGGTTTGAATTGTGGCACTGGTTGAGGCGGAGGCACTTGCAATGTGCCGTCATCGTGGATAGTGGGGGCTGCGGAAGAGAATACTTCTTTGATAGCGCTAAAGACAGTATTAAGGATGGACGGTGGAGGTTCTAGGGGAGTATATCCGCTTGATGGGTGCTGAGTTTCACTCGGCGCTGCGTCGGCGAGCGGCGTAAGAATGACAACACCGGCGTGAACCCCGCTCAGTTTACCTCGTCCTGTCTCAAAAAGTGTTCATGTCTTAGTCAAGTGCGACATTCTAATGTTTATGTCTACAGTTACGTCATACTTGAGCGTCGAAAGCAGGTGTTTAGTATCGAGGTCGCGAGTGTTCTTCCTTTCTAAGACTATTGAGATTATTTTATTTATGTCTGATCTATTTATACGAATCACTTTGACCATTACTTTATTTTGAGCTGTTTGTAATAGGATTTGCAAAAAGATTAGACTAAGAGTATGTAGATGTTTTCATTTCGAAATGAAGTATCAGCTTTTATGAGCAGTGAAACCGGGAATGTATCTTATGTCATAATTGTTTTTTTTATGTTAACGTGAACTTCGGTTATATTATCAGAATGTTATCTACTAGTAGCGTTAATTTAGTGTGTTTAAATTCTGAGGAATTATATTATGATAATCATCAACCTGTGGATCGACAGGTCCTGAATTCAGATCCCGAATTGGTCGCGTTTGGGTTTTTCTGACTTAGATTTTCTAGTTTTCTGACTTAGATTTTCTAGTTGGCTCGGAGTCTGAATATGTGTCCGGTGTATGGAAATAGAGCCACCACGTATTTCATCGTGGGACTTAAACGTAGCTAGTGAACCGTAGGAGTATACTACACTCCTCTGCCTTCCTCATCGGGGATTAAAGGCGCGATGTTACGTATTAAGTGAGAGGTTGACATATAAACCACTACGCTATCACTGCTCTCTGCTTACTGTTACGTATATTGGAACCTTTTACATCTGGTCTTCCGCTCGACAATATTATGCAATACAAACATCGTCTACTTCTGGTGAACGATAAGAACTCACTGTTACACGTTTTCGATTTATAAGGAAACCACTGGACCGTGGTGTCTCAGTAACAATTCCTTTTGTTCACATACACGTAACTGTTTGATCGTAGGTTACGAATTCACTCGTTATATTAGAGAAAATGTAATGCTCAGTGAAATAAATTACTATTCTTGGATAACCGGTTCTAACCGGTGAAACGTGGGAATGTTCTGCATTCCTCTGCCTACCTCTTCGGGGATTACAGGCGTGAAGTTACGTT
>DWRE01000274.1:0-10477 GCA_018251075.1 Metardaris cosinga cedra | reverse complement strand
GGTGAAACGTGGGAATGTTCTGCATTCCTCTGCCTACCTCTTCGGGGATTACAGGCGTGAAGTTACGTTTAACATCGATTGCAATAAATTTATGTTTACGTTTGAAACTTATCATATTTTAATCCAACAACGACAGATGGTCCGTTTTTTACTTTTTTCTCCTCTACTGGAGCACAGACGCATTAGGTTTAATAAAACTTTTAGTGGCTGAATAAAAAGTGACCACCAAGAGACGCAGGTGGAACAGCTGCTGTTAGAACGGCGAGGGTCGTATGTACAACTTCCGTTGGGATTTAAACAGACGAGCCTCAATTTTTAGATCGTATTTGTTAATATATAGTAGGTACATATATTTAATTTTATCACTTATTTTTTAATAAAGAGAGGTAATAACGGCATAAAGAGAGAAGGTGCAGTATAATTAAGTGGGCAGTGTAATTCTCTTGGTTTTTTCTCGTTTCATAGAGCAAAGCAACTTAAGACTTTTATTTAAAAGAGACATTCAGTGAATGAAGAAATTCACGAATAACACCAGATCAGGTAAATCTGCCGTGGTTATGACCTATAAGCACCAAGTATAATAAGCACAGCCAACATGATTGCAACCGCAGAATTAAATCTGCCTTAGCTTACAGTTTGTGAGCACCCGCTGAGGTGCACTTGTACTCAAAGAACGACGCTACCAATGGATATCGAGCTTACGGTCAAGGTCATTGACAACTCGCCGGCTTAAGCAATGAGAGTCAGCCAATGGCATTAGCTGCATCGCCGAAATTAAACAAAGGGATAGTGAGAAATACGAAAAAGAGAATGCCCAGTGCTCACGAGATTTTTTAAATATCTCTCTAACCAAGGACGTACTGAAGTGAATACTGAAAACTTGGACTGGATTTTTTAAATAAAAATATGTACATATATCTCATTGTTCTTGTGCAATTAAAACTAAATCATGAATGGACGTGACTTTATAAGGACGCAAATGACTGTTCCAAGTCGGAATACGGATATGACTTATGAATAGATTTCCTTAACCAGCAAAATTCAATACAGTCTAATCTCTAATAGCTCGGTTTATAAAGAAATAATTGTTCATAGAATACCATTGCAATAGCGATGTCGTTTGTGACTTAAACCACAAGAATTCACACCTGCGTCGGAACCGGTTGAGTGTAACCACTGTGCTGTATAACGAATTAGTCACTACTACATACATAAATACATACATACATAAATAAGAACTTATTAGAGTGCAAGACTCAATGAAAACCGTTACGATTCAAAGGGCTTGTAATTGTTTCAATATATCCATAATATAATACACTAGCGATCAGTAAGCGGTGATTTATGAATCAGATTGGCGAACTAACCTGATTGGGCATAGAATGCATAGAATGGCATAGAATAGTTAAGAATAACAGAGTTCTTAATAATAATGTTTATTACGCTACATAGACTTGTTATATGCACAAAAATTTTATAACAAAGCATTTATTACATAATGTGTATCTCTTAATAATATATGACTGGCCTTTATGCTAAGTTAAACTTTACTAAAATTGCAACAATTTATACATGGTTGTCTGATGGCTCATTACAATATTGAACATTACATAAGCTGCATTTATTCTTTAAAATAGCTAAAATCTACTATCTAATTTCGATTAAGTCTATATTCTAATTGTAATAACAAATAGATACATGATTACTAAAAATAAAAATTCTTATTTATATATAAACATCTCTTATGCCTTAAACCGCATGCATTCACACGTGCATTTAAAACCGGTTGGAGGCGGGGACTGATCGCCGGCTGTCCCGGGCCGCGAAGGATCGACCTGCGACAAAGCGCGTTTCCTGATCGAAACCGTGGAATGTTATCGCTTCATCGCACACGAATTAATGATACACTTTCGAAGCTGACTCGGGAAATTTAAATTGACTAAGATGATACGTTGTATACGGGACAAGTTAAATTACACCGAGCATTCAGTGAGAGAAACTTTATTTTGGTCCGAGGAAATGAAAGAGACGCTTTATTTGTCTAGATGTATATAGTAGGTGATAAACAGTTGAGTAACTGTAAAGAAACAGTACTTTTAGAGTGAGTAAAAAGTAGTTTAAACGTAAAAATTATCTTCGTATATCGTATTAACCATTTCAAGCGTAAATAATGGATAGAAATAATTAAAATGAGTATAAAAATTACATGCAATTGTGAATAAATTATACATTTATACATTTTCCTAACGCAGTTTATATTTCATTGAATACCTCAACAACATAACAACTGATACTCGTATGTAATTCTCATTTTTGTATTATTTTAAGTAGACAATATAAAATGTTACATTACGCTTGTAATCTCCGAAAAGATAGGCAGAGGTGAGTAGTACACTCCCACTTTTCACCAGTTATTATTATGTTCCATGATCCTGGTCACAAAACCAGACTCCTAGCGACTAATAGAAATTTAAAGTTAGAAAAATTCAACAGAACCTGACCCGGAGTTCGAACCCAGAACCTCGCAATCAATAGTCGCGCATCGGCACCACTCGGCTAATGAGGCAGTGATTTTAGATATTATTTATATAAATATGTGAAACGCAAGACAAAGGCTCAACCTCGACGTTGCATACTGGTAAATCATATGTCAAGGAAAGTAGCATTGAACAATTTTAATCCGATTGTGGATGTTAGTAGTCTACATGCAGTTTGAATAAAATTATGTAGCTCAACTTAGAGAACGATTCTCCAAATTTTTGGTAAGCGTTTGAGGAAGAGCCTCATCACAATTGTTTGTCAAACGGCTTTTACAAACAACAATACATACCGGGTATGAGCATAGTTTTACAACACATGTCAAAGATAAAAGAGCAATTTAGATATAAAATTTCGGCGCGCTGATTGTGTACTTGTGTCTGAAATTGGATTACGAGTCACCTACGGAACGTTAGAGCTGAATATATTAATAGTTTTGCATACATGCTGCAAATATCCAAAGTTTTAAGTTAATACCAGTCATATCTGAACGCATAATTGCGCTTACATATTCTTCTTATCTGAGTAACACAGGATGACCTGTATTCGTAATGAGTCACAATTCATTACGGTTATTGAGATCATGTTTGAAATGTGTGTGAATCAATAAAAAATTTTTGAATGAAAAGAATATTGTCATTTAAGGGAATAAACGTTAAGTAGGTTCTTGACTGCCGCGCAGGTCGCGCAGCTGAACGGAAGGTCGACCTCAGAGTCGGCTACTATTGTATTTTTCGAAGTTGGAGTTTAGTACCCGGCTTATAGCAATAGGCTAACCACATTCCATTTTGGGACTTATAACTGTTGAAACGAACCCTACACTTCTCTGCGTGCCTCTTCAAGGAGATAATGGCACGCCATTATCTCCTTGATCACGATGTTACGTCAATTCTTGAAAGCGAAACGGAATAATATTGTCTAGTTCATTCAAATATAGAAGACATTTCAATTTCTTTGCCGTCGGTTTCTTTATTTCTGAGTAACGTGAGTATATATTTCTTGGTGAAACCAGTTACTACCGGCGCAGGGCGGAGATGAGACGACAGCGCGCCGATTAAAAGCTTCGTAAATTGATAATGAAAGATGAGACGATCGCAATTATTACATTTTCCTGATTCGGAAGTAATTGTGTTTGTGGAAATTGGAGGACGCAGATACAGGTTAGTGGATCGTGGTTGCAGACAGTGATTGAGTGACAAAAAACGCACTTTGATTCTGTTGTAGCCACGACAGATATAATCATTAGAAAAACAAGTTGAATTTCAACATACAACACTATACCATACATCGGTACATGTCATTTAACTTCCAAACTCCGCTCATATGAATAATAAACATAAATGTGTGAACGGTTCGTTCTATGGTGCAATAATAAGTCACAACAGCCCGTGCTACGTATGGAGTGCAGTGTAGGCGATGCGAGCACCAGTGCCCTGCGATCCCCAACTCGCATGCCCAGCGTGGGGATTATGGACATAACCCCTCAGCGGAGGCCTATGTTTTGTTATGTAATTATTATTTTTAAGTTATTAGATATTTGAGATAACACATCTGTTATTTATTTAAAAAAAGCGTTAATATTTAATCAGAACGTACAATGTAAGCTATTCAAATCAGGTGGCGTTGTATTTTAATATAAGCTATTCAAAAACAGATGGCGCTGATAATAGTTTTTATAATTCTAATATCTTCTACTTTTGCAAAGCTCCACACGTATCGTGCACACAAAGGTATCGTAAGAGCTCTTTTTTAAGGAAACAAATTCATATTTATAAAAATCGCTCAATTAGATTAGGTTAGAGATATTATCATCCGTATGAAGCTCGGTCGCCCAGCTAGTTTGTATTTGAATTTAATTTTCTTTTACGTCGGATCCTACAACTATACTCGGTGTAAATAAATTTATTTCATTCTTTCAAGTACAAGAAGTGAAACACGCGCCAGATGAAGAATAAAGTTATTTAATTATAGAGCAGTATGTGTAGATGGTTTACAAAGTTTAAGTAAACTTCGTGGCAAGCTGCACACGGTTCATAGTTATTTACAAGAGTATTAGTACAGTTTCAGACGTACAAGTAACGGTTAATGAGTTTTTCACTTTAAAGCTTCTAGAAAACTGATCTAGTATATGATTATCGTAATAAATATATTTATGTTGTATTTTCGTTTTGTTGAATATTTTTAACTTATTCTACATATTTCTACTGGAAACGTTTTTTTACTGTACACCTTGTATTAAGTTCGACTTTACTCTTGTTTGCGAGTTTTTGAAGACGATTGAATTTTGTTTCGCTATTTTTAACTTTGGAGTTTAAGCAGTGCATAAAGGGTTACTGTTGATAAATACGAACAAGTTCGTTCGTATTACCCAAAGTGACCGCGCTTTAATGACATTCTTTATTAAAAATTTACATAACCAGAAAGTGACCAGATAATGGTCAATTGATCACCTTTCTCTTGTGTATTAACCATACAGAAGAATGCCCTGTCCATTGCTGATCAATCTACTCGTACTAACAAATCCAGATGTATAAAATGTTGAATATTCTAAAAAATTTGAAGAAAAAATATGTCTATCACGACCAACAGAATACTATCGACACCACAGAGTGAAATTATTTGACTGCTTGTTATACAACTGAACTGATTTTGCTATGGTTGAGTTTCAAAAGCAAGCAACACCTTTTAACCGAAAGTTACGAATAACGTGCACCAAAATATAACATGCCGCGTCTAACAAGCGTTTCCTGTTTGCCAACTCACAGCCGAGTTGCCACAACCAAACACGGAGGATCACCGCCCAACGATGCGAACAACCAGACGCGCGCCTTTGAAACATCAACTGTTTGCGTAATACTGTATAATTATTGAACGCTCTTTGACGCTTTGACGGTCAAAGCAAATTAACTTTATCGTAAATTCTCCTGAATAGATACCTAATGTAATATTATACTACATTTCCAATCGTACTAATTTATTTTCTAGCGATATATTCGACGGCAGCTTTTTTGCTATGTTATCAATCTCGTAAAAAAAAACATACATAATTCTCTCCTTCTTGTATACACGTATGTTCACTTCATATTATATCTTTCCTCATATTTATTTTGAGTGTGCTCCATCACTCCCAGATACTAAGCTCAGTCCAAAAGAGTAAAAACAGTTATAAACCCAAACAGAAACAAAAGGAACACTTCATATCCACTTAGTACAATTGTAGTAATTCCAAGTAATATTTTCATATGAGGAGATACCTAAGTACGTACCTACTTATAATAATTTAAATAGATAAATATAATTGTGCTACCGTAGAAAATAACAAACAATACCAAATTATACAATATCCCTTTGCATGACTACCTGATGAACAAGTATATCAACATACATAGATAATATCGGCCGGGCAATCGAACTGGCAATTGGAACGTCTAAAACACAGATCACGCTGGTGACGTAGATATGTGATGTCCATGTTCGTTTGCTTACAACACCTACATACATAGGGGAAAGTTATGCGTTATAGTCAAATAAGGTCTTAACTGCTCATACATCATCGGGATAACGCCACAACAATTCTTTTTCTATTACAATACCATTAAGAAGGTGTTCTAAATAGTACACCTGACAATTACAGAGCTATTTTAAAATAGTTCCATGTTGAACAAAAAATTGTAATAGGTATGAGGCACAGGAGTGAAATAAAGAAATTTTAATGAAAATAAGAAATAAGGTAATATCACATGGGTAACCTCTAAGGTAAAAGAGGCAGGCAGTGAAAATTAATTCCTTTGATAGCCAGCTTATTTGTGCAGATAGCTGCATTTTTTTCACCCAGTCTTACCTCTCTCGTTTCACTTGTTTACGGGATGATTTACAAAAGGCCCACCAAGTGGAACGTCTGTGCGATGTCCCAGGTGCAATTCTATTTCACGAATAAACACTGAAATGTGTTCAGCAACGAAGGTTTTACAGTCAGATAGACGTAATAGTTTTCGCACATGCTATATTTCAATGGATAATTCTAAGTACAAACACGGTCGTAAAACTGAAGAAGCTCGTGTATCTAGGAGTATTCACATACGAAGTGACATAAGTCGTGCGAGCATGCATATAAACGTAGAATTTGATATGAGTTAATTAAGACATTATTCGTTGAATAGTTTTAAAATTGTAACCTTGTTCAACCTTGAATCTGATCTATTTTCATCCTTCCATGAACATTAATTAGATTAGCCTATGTCTGTCTACGCTTGTCTACAGTTATATGCCACAGATTTGCGACCTTGCACAATGGAGAGAAATACGTACGGATATACTTAAATAATACAGATGCCTCTTCTCAATCAAGATGTCCGTAAAGCTTTTTTCATGCAAGTTTACATGTCGCCCGCAATAAAACTACTCATCTATAAGTTACACATTAGTAATATTATACACGCAAATACTAATAATCAACAGTTAAACGTATATTGTGATATGAATATAATGTTATCAATACTCCACTGTTCGTACATTCCATTGCAAAGATCAATCACAAATCACCTTTCATATGCACGAATGACATTTATTATGCTAAGTTAAGACGTATACAGTTTACGAACCGAACTTTTTATTATCTTTCCAAAACCAGCGACATAAACCGATAAATTATTACATCCGCATAGATAATATTATTAAACTTATTGCTTAAACATTTCTAATCCAAGGAGTTGCATAACTTTACAATATAATAAAAGGTTCCAACTTTAAATTGAACCACGTAAAATCCTTTACACGAGCGGACTCGTAACAAACAGCTAACTTAATATC
Source organism: Metardaris cosinga cedra (assembly GCA_018251075.1). Classification (NCBI taxonomy): domain Eukaryota; kingdom Metazoa; phylum Arthropoda; class Insecta; order Lepidoptera; family Hesperiidae; genus Metardaris; species Metardaris cosinga. Next base: position 3,130 of record DWRE01000274.1, on the reverse strand, counting down.
TGAACAAGTATTGTGCTCATTCAAAAAATTAAATATTCTATGCAAATGCACCTATTATTCATTCAGATGGAAGTCAGTGAGGCGCGTGCATTCTATTAAATAAATTTATCCCTCTGTCCTCAGACTTACTTAAAATGCAAAGTAGCTATTCTGTAATGAAGTTTAATTTTGTTATACAGCTTGGATGCGTTCAAACTAAACCAACACATTGTGATATTCTTACAAATACATTGTGTAAAGTTAATATACAATTAAATTGTTCCATTATATTATTAGAACGTTTGAACCGCGGCTTATGAGAGTGTAGAGTATACATATACATGTATGTGTATATAAAATATATTGGCTACTATTCAGAAAATAGTTCACTTCTACTAATTATATAAATAATTAGTTTTTGCAATACTACTCAATTATATTAGGTATTATAACATCAAGTTTATTTCGTGTCATAAAAAATAAGGGATTTTATCAATAAACAAAAAAAACATTAATAAATACACAAATAAAGCAAATAATGTTACAATTTACGCAGGCGTGTTGTGATGCTATATATAAACATTTAAAATTGTTTCACTTAATTATAAACCTTCGAATAATGACTGCTCTAAAAACATATTTTTTCAGTCACAATCAAGCTAGTTAATACAATACTACTTTTAACGATTTCGTAAATGGAATTGTTGTTGTTCAAAATGATTCAAATATTAACTTTCTCGCCAACCTAAGAAAGCAATTCGTTCCTCTTTCGTTTGATGTCGAGAGTCAAAAGAATACTTGAAATATCACTATTAGTCATATAAAAACATACGCAAAGAAAAATCTTGAAATGGCCATGTACCAAATATTCATTTAACATGGACTTGTATTAAGCCTGAAGGTAGACATACAAAAATAAAAGGCCGGAGCATGTATTATTTCTCATTACTTACAGTTACATGTTATATGGCGGGTAACGTTACTGAATCATCTATGATATATTAAGGTCCTAATTTGTATCAATGTACATAAATTAAGTAAATTATATTACGGCGAATATTGTACGAACAGAATGTGCTAAAAAAAGAATAAAAGGACGTGAATCCTTCGGCATGAGCTGACCATGATTTAACGACAGGTAACGTACACATTGGAAAGGTAATAAAATAAGCCGTGATCACTTCACTGGCTTCAATGCCACCATCACCAATGACAAAAAGATGAAGGAAGGAATGAATTTTAGTATTTTTTTTTAGTTTTTCCTATACCTCATTACTTCTTTTATCCAGTATCGTGATCTGTGTAATTTTACGCTGTATCCAAAACATGAATCATAAATTATTTTCTTAACTGTACTCGTAAGTACTAAGGCTTACTGACTATTGTTTTGTTTTCTAAGTTATAATTTAGATTTAGATTACATGTAGATTAGTTAATGTATGAAGATGTCCTTTTTGCCTGTACGTTATGGGGAATAAGATATGGTTTGAAACATAATTGGTACCTTAAAGTAGGTTATAAACGGATTTTTACTTAATTATTTTAATAATGATAATTATAGTAACGAAGTATTTACCATAATTGCTCTAATAAAAGGTGAGACACATAAAAGCAAAAGTGATTTATTTGCGTACTTTTTTAATTACAAATCTCGTTCGCGGGAGGTGGCGCATCTTCGCAAAATAAAAAAATCCGGGAATAAGTACATTTTTTGCATTCCTCCATTAAACCAACTGACGGTCATTAACTTCATCGGTTCCATGGTCGGACGCATCTCCGATCGGTGACTAATCGGACATGCTGCGGATTCTTCCGCGTATTATACATCGGACGGACAGAAACAGGCCGCCCGACACCTTATGTTGTTGAACTCTGGTTTAGTTTAATAGAAGCTAAACAGCATGCATTGCATGCTCATTATCGCTCGCTTATAAGCAACGTTAACGTTGATAGACATGTTTAACTTTATAAACTTGTAGTGAAATTCATAGTTGTATTTTACAATAACATGACCAGCTCCAATTATTGCGCGAGTCCCACTATAGGCTAGTCCTATTCCCTTGCAAAATGTCAATGTTTTTACTAGGCATTGAAATTTGAACAGTAAAGTTACGCAATTATTACATAGCTTTGAACTTGTCTTGGTAATGTGATTTAAAAGTTATGTTTAGAGATGCCCATGTTTTGTAAAAGTAACAATAATATAGCCAAAATTTACTCATATTGGGGTTTTGTAGTTGTAAACAGCGGAAAGTGGCATTTAAAAGTACTGGAACCGCACCTTCATAGTGTAATATTCAATTAAGCTTAGCATCATTAAAAGTAAATGTTACAATAATACTCTGAGTCAAAGTCGAAATACTCAACATAGAAATTCGAAATAGTCTCAAAGCGAAACCCGAAACCCTTGAGCTACATATGTATAAGGGGTTTAGTGGGCTGATATCTTGTACGGAATTTCGTATACATGCAATGTAGGACAATACACGCTAAATGCAAAACGGACGCTCATTCGGATGTATGCAATAATTTGACAAATTTGTGCACGTTTTATGATGACGAAGGAGGAATACACACAATATGTCTCTTTCCTTTTATGTTTTTTCCTATTCTCTATCTTTTTATGTTTTCTTTTCTCTTTTATATCGGATTATTGATGACCAATTCAATTAGTGTTTCAATATTCGCATGGGAGTAGGTACTTATTAAAGTAGTACCGTTATCAAATATACATGCAGAAATGTGAATTTTTTATCACACTTATGCTCGCACCGAATTGATCTTCTGGTCAATTTACTCATGATTGATTTTAAGACATAAAGTATGACAATGTACAGTTAACATGCAAAAATTATAATATTTTAAAGATATAACGAAATATGTCGCTATTTAAATAAGGCCGCTCACTTCCAGTGAATCGATTAATTACATTATAACTTGATTGGAATCCGAAGAACTGTATAAATCAGTTACTCTCCTTAAAAAGTATGCTCGAAAATTTGCTAAAGTAACGTAAGTGTTTTGTATACCTGATACTTAGTACAATGGAGACTTCCAGTTTTCTGTGTTTTGCTTACTGCGATATAGATACTTTTCTTTTCAAAAACTAAGATTGACTACCACTGGTCGAGTCATAGTCTAGTGTCATTGC
>DWRE01000273.1:0-10483 GCA_018251075.1 Metardaris cosinga cedra | reverse complement strand
ACAGGCTTTGGTAGTATTGGAGAGGTCACCAGACAGCGCTGCCATGTTGAATGGCCATCATCCATCGGACAACCATGGTGGACAGTACACTGGAAGTGCACAATGGAAGACACCAATCGCCACTCTCTCCAATCTTGGGAACACTTGTTACTTGAACAGTGTGTTGTATACATTACGGTAAATATATTGCCTGCTTTTTATATCCTTTACTATAAAAAGAAAACTTATGGTAAAATTTGTTCATTTTCTTATTTATTAATATTCTATTTTTTATTCACTTTGAATAAGAACATAAATGGATTCATATTTTTTTATTTTTTTATATGGCACTGTTCAGTTTTCTAATAATCATTCAATAATTATTTTAGCTTATAAGTGAAAAATACTAAAATGTAATTGCAATAATTTGAGAAAAGTCTTGATGATATTGTAGTTATATTTTATTACAATCAATGTTAATATCAACATTTATTTTATCAGGTATGCACCAAGATTCCTTCACAATTTGCATCATCTTGTATCAGACTTGGCAACTGTGGAGCAAAAGTTAGGCAGTGTCAGATTGAAGAGCTCTTCATTAGGACGGAGTGCAGCGGGACTAGCTTCCTCCGGTACTAGGTCTTGGAGCAGCAAGGATCTTTTATCCCTTGGACAATCTGACAGCAATGCTGGGAAGAGTAAAATACAGGTGAGTGTTTTGATTTTGTTTTTATTTCAGTTATGGAATTCTTCAGTTATGGCAATTTCTGCCAGCCTATCCAAGTGATGGTGAGAAGTTGGGGTATGGGGTATATATGATATGAACTGCAATATTTCTCCTGTTATTTTTATATTCCTTCATGGAATAGGTGGTGAGCCAATTGCTACACCATGCACACAAGGAGACTCTGAGCCACTAATAGATATTTTAACTATAAAGTCTAGTTAGAAAAATAGTAGTGCCTGACCCAGGATTTGAACCAGGACCATTCAATCTGCGGTCAGTGCAGCTTGGAACCACTCTACCCACGAGTCAGTAATCAGTACATGACATAATATATACTTTTATACACATATACATACACAGTTTCTACTTCTTAAAACTACACATTTATGTAATCATGTTCCAAATAATGTATCTGCTTTTTTATCTCATTCTCAATATACGTCTCGATCAAACTGATAACATTATCAGCACATTAGGATTGTGATACTGGCTCACTGTTGATCCTGTATCAACAAGTATTATTCTTTACATAATATGCAAAAATGACATGGTTATTATGAAGTACTGACCATAGACAATTCAAATACATTTATGTCTCACACTAAAGTTCTACTTGGGAATAGCAATTGTTGTAATTAGGTAAATTTTATTATCTGTGGTTTCTATATTTTGTCATTTTTTATTTTTGATCTTTTTCTTTTCGCGTCGTAATAAATGTATTGTAACAAAACAATGTGTTCTGTTCCAAAAGTAAAATAAAGGTTTAAACGGTTATTAATTCTTTATTATATTCATTTCAACATGGAAGCAGAGTGTGGTTAAGGTTAAAAAGAAAAACTCAGTGTGAAAAGTAAAATAAACATATACGATTGAGATTTGATGTTACGCTGCAACGTTCATTATAAAACGTTATTATCATCAAAATGGCTAAACAAGCTAAAATAGAAGATATTATGATACCTATTTTTGATGGTGCAAACTATTCAAGCTGGAAATTAAGGTTATTAACTTTGTTGGAATACAAAGAGTGCAACGAGGCCGCCATTGTCAAAAATGAAAGTGCTGACGCGGAATGGAGAAAGAAGGATTTAAAAGCACGGACTATAATAATAAGTACAATCTCAGATAAACAACTGGAATATATTAGTGAGTGCAAGACAGCATATGATATGATAAAGAAGTTTGACAAGATGTATTTAACACAGTCTACAGCTATGCAAATAATATGTAGAGGAAAAGTTGAAGAGATAAGATTAAATAATTACAACACAGTAGAAGATTTTTTTGTTGATTTCGAGAAAACAATAAATGAGTTCAAAGTGGCCGGAGGAAAAATGGATGAACCTGAGAAGTTAAGATACCTACTCCGAGCACTTCCACCAAGCTATAGTTATATTGGAGATTTTCTTGATGTGATTCCAGAAGAACAAAGAACAGTTGATTATGTATGTTCCAAAATAAAAGAAAAAAATATGGCCACTAGTGACTCTGACAAGAAAAACAATATGAGTACATTTGTAACTAAAATTAGAGCTCAATGCTTTATCTGTGGAAAGACTGGTCACCTAAAGAAGGACTGCTGGCATGGTCAGGGTTATAATCAAAGACAACAAGGTGTCAGAGGTCAGCGAGGACTACAGAGACGTTACAAGAGAGGTGGATTCTACAGATGTCATAGCCGAGGCAGAGGTCAAGGTCACTCTAGTGGTGAATCTTCAGACAACCTTTTATCGGAGTCATGGCAGCTCAAGAATGCAACCTCGAAATAAATCAGGTATGGAGTCTATTGAAACAGAAAAATCTAATAATAACAGTGAAATCAATTGGCTTTTACATAGTGGATGTACCGATCATATAATAAATAACGATACATATTTTTATAATTCAATAGATTTGAAAAGTCCTGTCAATATAGAAGTAATTTAAATTATGAAATAGCTAGTTTTAAATATGAATATAACAAAAATGGGCCTGATTCTATTTTCCCCGAAGACGCTCCTTTGCACCCTATGTTTTTGTGGCAGATGGAGCTTTTGTATTGTCCAAAAAAAATCATGAAACCTTTTCCTGGTATACCGGCAGCTGGCTCACAAAATAGAAAATTCAATAATCGACTTTCACGTGCTCGTGTGGTGATTGAATGTGCGTTTACAATAGTGGCATCGGTGTTTGGAGTATTAAATACCAATATCCTGTTACAACCCGAAAAAGCATCTATTATAACAGTCACATGCGTTGTAATTCATAATTTTCTGAAAAAGGGCTAGCATTCTGAGCGTATGTACATATATGCGCTATGTAGAGGGTAATATAAATAATATTTTACAACAACAAAAGTTAAGATCACTATGAATCCTACTTTTATTCACATTAAAAAATAATAGCTTACTTACAAAATTATTATATTTGTTGAAATGTGAACACATCCACATGTCATATGTATATTGTCTGTGGTAACTTGTTATGACATACATTATCTACCTATGGTCTGTCGTGAGCTCTCTCTTATGAATAAAGCTACGTATGTGTCATCGCTCCGTCTATCATTCATTTTCATTTAGCTTAGGTCTTAGCAATCTGTAAATTAATACTAGTTTTCATTAGGTTATGGGCCCAGACGCCCGATTAGCTTTCGATTAGGGACAGTATTTGTTTTGTGTTAAAAATATTTACAGATATAACCACAATCGGTTTCCGACACGTTTCAAGGTTTAGGGTTCTTTTTCAGCAAAACCTCTAATTAATTGATATAAAAATAAGAAATAAAGGCAAATATGTCTTCAAATGCCAATTTAATTAACATTGAAAAGTTGAAAGGTCGCGAAAATTATGCCACGTGGAGTTTTGCCGTCAAGACTTACCTGGAACATGAGGACCTATGGAAATGTATAGAAAGCGATGAAACCCCCTTTAAAAAAGGCGACGACATCAAAGCCAGGACGAAAATAATTTTATTGATAGATCCTATCAATTATATTCACATTCAAGAGGCGAAAACTTCTAAAGAGGTATGGCTTAATTTAAGAAAGGCCTTTGATGACTCAGGCCTGACAAGGAAGGTGGGTTTACTACGTGAGCTTATTACTACAGATCTAGGAAGCTGTGGAAGTGTTGAAAATTATGTTAATAAAGTAATTACTTGTGCACACAAGCTCAGGAATATTGGGTTTCATGTTGATGATGAGTGGTTGGGTACGCTCCTGTTAGCAGGGCTGCCGGATTCATATAAACCCATGATAATGGCAATGGAAAGCTCAGGTGTGACTATAAGTACAGATATAGTAAAAACAAAAATTCTGCAGGATGTCAAGGATGAAAAGGGCTCGGCTGCATTCTATTCACATTACAATAAGAACAATGCAAAGGCTTTCAAGCCTTCAGGCAAAGGTCCCAGATGCTTTAAGTGCAACAAATATGGTCATATTTCAAAGTATTGTCGGAATAAAAGTTCAAATCTAAACACAAGCTATAACAATAAGTCTAATGGTTTTGTAGCTGCCTTTTCAGTTTCTTCTACATTGAAAAGGGGATGCTGGTGTCTTGATTCAGGAGCTGTGATGCATATGACGAACAATAAAGACTGGATGTATGATTTGAAACCCACTTCAACTAATACAGTCACCGTTGCAGACAATAAGGCTTTATCTGTGAAGGGATCTGGTAAAGTAGATATACAAAGTTATGATGGAGAAAATAAGCAATTACTTGGCACTGTACAGGTACGGAATGTATTATATGTCCCAGATTTAGCCGTAAACCTGCTGTCGATACATCAGATAACTAAGAATAATTGTAAGGTACAATTTGATGAGAAGTGTTGTCGAATATATCAAAACTCAAAGCTAGTTATGATAGGTTATATGCAAAATGGTTTATATGTTGTTAATAATGACACTTTTGCACTGTTATCAACAGCTCACCTGTGGCACCAACGGATGGGCCACATAAATTACCAGAATTTACTAAAACTTAATGATTCTGTTGAAGGTATAGATGTGAAGATTAATCAAGAAAAGAATATGACTTGCCATACTTGCTTACAAGGTAAACAAACCCGGCAACCATTTAAGGATCTTGGCACAAGGGCTTCGGGTCTTCTAGAGATAATACACTCCGATGTATGCGGTCCAATGGAAGAAAAGTCACTCGGTGGTGCTCGATATTATGTCACATTTATCGACGATTATTCAAGAAAGGTATTTGTCTATTTTATGCATTCTAAGTGTCAAGTACTTGATCATTTTAAAGATTTTAAGAAATTAGTTGAGAATCAGCTACAGGCTAAAATAAAAATATTAAGGAGTGATAATGGCAAAGAGTATGCCAATGAAGCATTTGATAAATTCTGTAAAGAATCCGGTATCAACCGACAATTCACCATACCATATTCTCCTGAGCAAAACGGAATGAGTGAAAGAATGAATCGTACATTGGTAGAACGTGCTAAATGCATGCTCATAGATGCTAAGTTGCCAAAGAAATTTTGGGCAGAGTCTGTCTCTACTGCTGCTTATGTGATAAATCGTTCACCAACCAAATCTATTAACTATAAAACACCAGAAGAACTGTGGACCGGTATGAAACCTAATGTACGACACATGAAAGTTTTTGGTTGTCCGGCCATGATGCATGTACCGAAAGAGAAACGGTTAAAATGGGACTGCAAGTCTAAGGAACTTATATTTGTGGGTTACTGCCCTGAGTCTAAAGGATATAGATTATATGATAAAAAGGAAGGGAAAATAATTAGAAGTAGAGATGTTGTTTTCCTAGAAGAAGATATACAGAAAGATTTTGTTTGGATGCCGCTTAAAAATGAGGAAAATAATGAAAATTTAAATGAGGTGGTTGGTAATGAATCTAGCTCTTGTGAAAGTACTAGTACTGTCAGGGAGATTGACAGCACTCATTTTAGCGAAGAAGATACAAAGGATGAAGATTATGTTCCCAAACGTAATCTCAAGCTGAGCCCACTGCCTTCTACCACTCGAAACCTGAGACCCAGAAAAGGAAGGGATATTTCTACCTATGTGTGTCACAATATGCTAAGGAATGCAACTCTATTAAATGATGGACGGAGCGATGACACATACGTGGCTCTATTAAATGATCCTCAGACAGTAGAGGAAGCTATAAATAGTGAAGATGCACAGATGTGGAGAAATGCAATGGACTGTGAATATGAGTCGCTAATAGAAAATGGCACATGGACTCTCACAAAGCTACCACCAGGAAAAAGGGCAATTCCATGTAAATGGGTTTACAAAACCAAATTAAATGTTGATGGAAACATAAGCAAATATAAAGCCAGGTTAGTCATAAAAGGCTATGAACAAACTTATGGCATTGATTATGTGGATGTGTATGCTCCTGTGGTACGTCTCACATCTATCCGATACCTACTTGGAATGGCAGCTAGATACAAGCTACACATAGAACAGCTGGATGCAATTACAGCTTTCCTGCAAGGTGATTTAGATGTAGAACTGTACATGACACAACCACCACTCTATGAAAATGGAGAGGACAAGGTGTGTAGACTGAATAAAAGTATATATGGCTTGAAACAAGCAAGTAGAACATGGAATCAAAGGTTGGATAATTATTTAATTAAAATTGGGTTAAGAAAGTCTCAATTAGACTCTTGTGTATATTATATACATAATGAAAGAGACAAACTGTACTTAACACTGTATGTTGATGACATACTTTTGTTTTACAATAATACAGAATATGCAAATGAAGTCAAGACAAAGATAATACATGAATTTAATATGAAGGAGATGGGAAAAGCTAATTATTATATTGGTCTACGAATCACATATGATGAAAAGGGAATTTATATAGATCAAACAAAGTATATAGAATCTACATTGGAACGGTTTGGAATGAAAAACTGCAAAGCAGTGGGAACACCAATGGAACCTGGTCTAAAATTTTCAGATAATAATATAATAAATAATATACCCTATCAAGAAGCAATAGGTTGTTTGTTATACATCTCACAGGGTACACGGCCAGATATTTGTTATGCAGTGAATACACTGAGCCGTTATAATAATGCCCCAACTTTAGAACATTGGACAGCTGTGAAAAGGATTTTTCGATACCTGCAGGGAACTAAGAATTTTAATATACTATATAAATGCAATATGAAACAGAATATAACAGGATATTGTGACTCTGATTGGGCATCATGTACTGAAGACAGAAGGTCTTGCACTGGTTATGTTTTTATGCTCCAAGGTGGTGTCATATCATGGAGCTCCAAAAGGCAACAAACAATTGCTTTGTCAACCACTGAAGCAGAATATATGGCAATTTCTGCAGCCACACAAGAGGCCCTGTGGTTGAGACAATTACACTGTGAATTGTGGCCTAATACCAAGGCCACAGTTATTACCTTATTTTGTGATAATCAAAGTGCAATTAATCTTACAGGTAATTCTGCTTATCATGCTAGAAGCAAACATATTGATGTCCGTCACCACTATGTTCGAGACAAAGTCAAGACTGGGGAAATTCACATTGAATACATTCCTACGAGCACCATGCTGGCTGACTGCTTGACCAAGGCCCTGGGGAAAACTAAACATCAGCAATTCATCGGTGACATGGGTCTACGTTCAGGAGAGGATGTTAAAATGTGAACGCATCCACATGTCAAATATGTATTGTCTGTAGTGGCTTGTCATGATATACTATAAATACACCTATGTTCTGTTGTACGCCCCTTTTTTTTTCTCTTGTCTCTTGTGAATAAAGCTACGTATGTGTCATCGCTCCGTCTATCATTTATTTTCTAGTCAGCTTAGGTCTTAGCAATCTGTAAATTAATACTAGTTTTCATCATAAACTATCATACAAGTACATATCACCAATTTTTTATCTATCTAGCTACTATTGCGCAGAGTTAATTCTTGTATATTTTTCTTCATTAAATCGAAACTATACAACTTCAAGCTACTTTTATATGTATACAATTTCATGGGTTAGAGGAAATACGAGTAGACGAACTGATGCAATAAAAATAATAAAAAAATTATCTTACTACGAGTATGTTCGAACACGAAATTCGTAATAATCGATTTAAGAAAATGGATAAATTTAAATTCTTCGACCTAATTTAAAGTAACGAATTTAATTTGTATTAATTGAAAAGTTCAATCAAAAGAAGAAGTCACCCTTCCGCAATTAAGGCTGCGATACTGACTTGGCCATAACAAACGCAGCAGACGGAAAATTAGCTACATTACTGGAAAACCACAAACTGCCAAAAAACTCTTGCAGTTTTTATTCGCGCTGTATAACAGACAATTCACAATCCTTTGAAAGCATGTAGACAGAATTAGGGTTTGAACTGATCAAGTAGTGTAAAAGATTGGTGTACGAACCTATAAAGATGAAGAAGAATGAAATATTATGAATGGACATGGAGTCCATAAGGTATGTTATAGTTAAATATTACAAAATATTTAACTTTAATAAATATTAAAAACAAATATCGTTGTTTGTTTATACAGTAACTTACAAAATTATAGTAACAATAAAATACTAGACTTCATTCGATAAGAATTAAAAATAACTGAACATTTTAATACTAGTTTAATGGTAATGATTATAATATTACATCATCATTATCATCATCTGTTTGTGTTTGTCTTTTGCTGGACATAATCCTTCCTTGAGGAGTTTTTAGTGAAGTAATGGTGGTTGGGATCGAAAAACAGGGGAATCCAGCTGCCTGCTCATTTAGCAGTGCCTATCAATATTCAATATTAGTTAAAAGTATATCGTCTGAAAAGAAAGACCATGCAAATTTGTGTTCAACGACAAATAAAATCTTGACCCACAATGAATCTAATGAAAACGCTTGTAACAAACCGACAAAATGAACTTCAACAGATTTGTAAGTTCAATCTAGCAAAAATCAGCTATTCCGCAATCGAGTCGTGGTACTGATTACGCCATAACAAACGCATTCACACAATTCGAAGTTGATTGAGTTTTAAACATTTTGTTTATTTATAACTACTATTAGCTGTACTTCTATATCTTCTATAAAAAGCTTCAATCAAATGTGTAGACCATATGGCATTGAACTAATTCTTTTTGTCAATTTCTTTACATTGATTATTTTAGATCTCACATTATGTGTAACATTGTCTGATTCTTATTATCTTCTTACTTTAATTGTAGCTAATATCAGGTAATAGAAAGAACTGAAACATATAATGTAGAATACCTAATTTACCTTTAAAGAATAATTTATTTAGTTATTACCTATGTACGTAACTTCACGCCTCATGTAATCCCCGAAGAGGTAGTCAGAGGAATGCAGAACACTCCCACGTTTCATCAGTTACGTTTACGTCCCACTATGGAATAGGTGTTTAGCCTATTGCCATGCATTGGACACATATCCAGACTCCGAACCACTACTAGGTAATCTAAATTAGAAAATTTTTGTAGTGTTCGACCCGCGAATCAAACCCGGGACCTCCCGATTGGCAGTCGCACTTGCAACCAACACGACCAACGAGGCAGTCTAAAGCGGCGGTGGGTTCTGGCCATATCTGTCGCAGAACCGATAATACAATCATTGGAATAAACGTGTTCTGGAGTGGAGACCACGCCTTGGAAAACGCAGCGTAGCTTTCCAGATAGGTGAAGTAACTACATATATACGCAAAGTGGCTGGCAGGGGTTGGATGTGAACAACTGAAGCTGATGTCCAGCAGTGGACCGAAACAAGTTGATGATGATAATGATGTAGTGGCTGCAACTTATGATTGAAGCGTACTTTTATTTGTTCATTTATCAAAAGTGATGATGTCAGTTATTATAATTAATTATTTTACGAACAAAAGTTTGAAGTTGGTTGTGTAATTGAGCCACGAGTTTTTAAATTAAAGACGATTTGCGAACATTGTCGCTGTATAGGAATTAATGTGACTGAGATACCAACACAAGGAAAATTAACTCCATTACTAGCTAACCGCAAACTAGAGCAAAAGTCTCGAAGTAATTTACTTGAAGCTCTTAAATAGAAATTTTTATTCGCAGCCGGTGTTACGCCTGAGGAAACTTCTCTCGTTCGCATTTATAACTCTTTTTACGGCTTCAGGGATCCGTGGTTGGATAGTCAGTGACTGCTCGCTTGTTAAATTTATGCTTTGTCTTTCTCAGTTAATTGATATGGGATCCGAGGTGGTCTCGTGATTTGACTTTCAGTTGAAATATCTTGGATATTTAAATTGGAAAGTTTCGTAGTCGGAATGAATTTAAGAGTTAATCCTTATTATTCAATTTCCTTTATTAAATTACAATTAGCAATCTAGTATTTTTTTATATTACCAATTAAAAAAAAATAAAGTGGTTCTAATTCTTGGTCATAATAATTGTAGTGTGAATTACTTACATAAATATGCAGTAAGAAATGTAAATTAGAGCAAACTTGTGTAGGTATGGTAAATTAATCTATATTTACAATTTAACCATATTGTGTGAAATTTTCTTCAAATCAATTTAGAATCTTCTTTGTTTAGTTCAACTCAGACACGGGTTTAAAGAAAGATTTTGGAAATTTTAAAAAAGTTGGCAATGGTTGCAGTCAGAGTCCATATGATCAATGATCATAAAATTTTCAACGACTGTATTTTAATTCACTGCAGATTTTGCAACAAAATACAGTCAACGTCGGTCGATAGCACAAAACTTCCTATCAGGAAGTTTTGTGCTATCGACACATACGCCTACTTGCTTGCAGAATGCTTA
>DWRE01000272.1:0-10520 GCA_018251075.1 Metardaris cosinga cedra | reverse complement strand
GGAACTGGTGAACATGATCGTCGCGCAGCGTAACTATCAGTCGAACGCGCAAACCATCAAAACCCAGGATTCGATCCTGCAAACGCTGGTCAGCCTGCGCTAATAGGATTGATTTATGGATCACGCGATTTATACCGCGATGGGTGGTGCCCGGCAGACGCTGGAGCAGCAGTCGGTCACGGCCAACAACCTGGCCAACGCCTCCACGCCGGGGTTCCGCGCACAGCTTTCGGCGCTGCGTGCAGTGCCGGTTGATGGGCCAAGCATGCAGACGCGTACGCTGGTGGCCGCTTCGACGCCTGGGGCAGACATGAGCCAAGGGCCGCTGAACTACACCGGGCGGCCACTGGATGTGGCATTGCAGCAGGACGGGTTTCTGGCGCTAAGGCTGCCGGACGGCACCGAAGCTTACAGCCGTAACGGCAGCATCCAGATCTCCTCCACCGGGCAGTTGATGGTGCAGGGCGTACCGCTGATGGGGGATGGCGGGCCGATCGAAGCCCCGCCGCAGGCAGAACTGACGCTGGCGGCGGACGGCACCATCTCGGCGTTAAATCCAGGCGATCCGCCTAACACCATTTCCCAGATTGGCCGCCTGAAGCTGGTAAAAGCCGATGCTCGGGAAGTGGTGCGCGGGGACGACGGCCTGTTCCATCTGACTGCCGAGGCTCAGCAGCAGCGTGGCAACCAACTACCGAACGATCCCGATGTGCGGATCATGCCGGGAGTGTTGGAGGGCAGTAACGTCAAACCGCTGGAGACGATGGTGGATATGATCGCCAACGCTCGCCGGTTCGAAATGCAAATGAAGGTCATCCACAGCGTGGATGAAAACGCACAGCGCGCCAACTCATTGCTGTCAATGAGCTGAGTGCAGAGGAATAAATCATGATCCCATCCTTATGGATTGCCAAAACCGGTCTGGATGCGCAGCAGACCAATATGGACGTGATCGCCAACAACCTGGCGAACGTCAGTACCAACGGGTTTAAACGCCAGCGTGCGGTGTTTGAAGATCTGCTGTACCAGACCATGCGTCAGCCCGGGGCTCAGTCTTCCGAGCAAACCACGCTGCCTTCCGGTTTGCAGATTGGTACCGGCGTACGCCCGGTGGCGACCGAGCGCATCCACAGCCAGGGCAACCTGTCGCAGACCAACAACAGCAAAGACGTGGCGATCAAAGGGCAGGGCTTCTTCCAGGTGGTGTTGCCAGATGGCACCCAGGCCTATACCCGCGATGGTTCATTCCAAATCGATCAGAATGGCCAATTGGTGACCGCCAGTGGTTTCCAGGTGCAACCGGCGATCACCATTCCGGCCAACGCCCTGAGCATTACCGTGGGCCGTGATGGCATCGTCAGCGTGACCCAACAGGGCCAGACGGCGGCGCAGCAGGTCGGGCAACTGACGTTGACCACCTTTATCAACGATAGCGGCCTGGAAAGCATGGGTGAAAACCTGTACCAGGAAACCGAAAGCTCCGGCGCACCTAACGAAAGTACCCCCGGCCTCAACGGGGCAGGCCTGTTGTATCAGGGTTATGTTGAAACTTCTAACGTCAACGTGGCGGAAGAGTTGGTCAACATGATCCAGACCCAGCGTGCCTATGAGATCAACAGCAAAGCGGTATCAACGTCTGACCAGATGCTGCAAAAGCTGACGCAACTGTAATCGACGGGCGCAGCCTGCTGCGCCCGTAATCCTTATCCAGAGCAACAAAGGCGATACCCGTGGTAACCACCTTTTTAGCGGCCAGCGTGCCGCAGCAAGGCAAACGCGTCCTGGCCGGGCTGCTGATGCTGACAGTTGGCGGCTGTGCCTATATTCCGCATACCCCTTTGGTTGACGGGGCTACCACGGCTCAGCCCGCTCCGGCAGGCGCACCGGTGCCGAACGGTTCGATTTTCCAGACGGTACAGCCGATGAACTACGGCTATCAGCCGCTGTTTGAAGATCGTCGCCCGCGTAATATCGGCGACACCCTGACCATCGTGCTGCAAGAAAATGTCAGCGCCAGCAAGAGTTCATCCGCCAACGCCAGCCGCAATGGGGCCAGCAAATTTGGCGTGGCCACTTCACCGCGTTACCTCGAAGGGCTGCTTGGTAACGCACGAGCCGACATGGATATCTCCGGCGACAGCACCTTCGGCGGCAAGGGTGGGGCGAACGCCAACAACACCTTTAACGGCACCATTACCGTCACGGTCAATCAGGTCTTGGCCAACGGCAACCTGCACGTGGTGGGCGAAAAGCAAATTGCCATCAATCAGGGCACCGAATTCATCCGTTTCTCCGGTGTGGTTAACCCCCGCACCATCAGTGGCAATAACTCGGTCACGTCCACCCAGGTGGCGGATGCACGCATTGAATACGTCGGCAACGGCTATATCAATGAAGCGCAGACCATGGGGTGGCTACAGCGCTTCTTCTTAAATGTTTCACCGTTCTAAGGATTGACCGATGCTGAAAAAGTTTCTTCTCACACTGTCCATGATGCTGGTTTGCCTGCCCGCGACGGCGGAACGCATCCGCGATCTGGTGACGGTACAGGGCGTACGTGACAACGCGTTGATTGGTTACGGCCTCGTCGTGGGATTGGACGGCTCTGGCGACCAGACCATGCAAACCCCGTTTACCACCCAGAGCCTGAGCAACATGCTGTCGCAGCTGGGGATCACCGTTCCGCCAGGCACCAACATGCAGTTAAAAAACGTGGCGGCGGTGATGGTAACCGCCAAGCTGCCGCCGTTCTCCCGTGCGGGGCAGAATATCGACGTGGTGGTGTCCTCAATGGGTAACGCCAAAAGCCTGCGTGGTGGGACACTGCTGATGACACCGCTCAAAGGTGTTGATAATCAGGTCTATGCGTTGGCACAGGGTAACGTGCTGGTCGGCGGGGCCGGTGCGTCCTCCGGGGGCAGCAGCGTGCAGGTCAATCAGTTGGCCGGTGGCCGTATCAGCAACGGCGCTTCCATCGAACGCGAATTGCCGACCACCTTCGGCCAGGATGGCGTGATCAACCTGCAACTGAACGACGATGATTTCACCCTGGCACAACAGATCAGCGACGCCATCAACCGCCAGCGCGGCAGTGGCACCGCCTCTCCGCTCGATTCCCGTACCGTGCAGGTATTGGTGCCGCGCGGCAATAGTTCGCAAGTGCGCTTTCTGGCGGATATTCAGAATATCAGCATTAACGTTGGGGCGATGGATGCCAAAGTGATCATCAACTCCCGGACCGGCTCGGTGGTAATGAACCGCGATGTGGTACTGGATTCCTGCGCGGTGGCACAAGGGAACCTGTCGGTGGTGGTCGATCGTCAAAACACCGTCAGCCAGCCGGATACGCCATTCGGCGGTGGCCAGACCGTGGTGACGCCGAATACCCAGATTTCCGTGCAGCAGCAGGGCGGTTCACTGCAAAAAGTGAACGCCAGCGCCAACCTCAATAACGTGGTTCGCGCGTTGAATGCGCTGGGGGCGACGCCGATCGACCTGATGTCTATCTTGCAGGCAATGCAGAGCGCTGGTTGCCTGCGTGCCAAACTGGAAATTATCTGATGAGCAGCGATCTGATGGCTATGTCGGGTGCTGCCTATGACACCCAGTCGCTAAACGGCTTGAAGCGAGATGTTGCCGCCGATCCGCAGGGCAATATCAAGCAGGTTGCCCAGCAGGTTGAAGGAATGTTCGTGCAGATGATGCTGAAAAGCATGCGTGCGGCGTTGCCGCAGGACGGTGTGTTGAGCAGCGATCAGACGCGGCTGTATACCTCGATGTACGATCAGCAGATCGCTCAACAGATGTCACAGAAAGGCCTGGGGCTGGCGGACATGATGGTCAAACAGCTCTCTGCCGGAAACAGCCGCCCAAGTGAAACCGCAGGAACGGTGCCGATGGCGCTGGACAACGAGGTGTTGCAGACCTTGCCGCGTCAGGCATTGGAGCAGATGGTCCGCCGGGCAGTGCCCAAAATACCTTCGGCGCCTCCCTTGCCGTTGAGCAACGGCAACTTTGTGGCGCAGTTGTCCATTCCGGCACGGGTTGCCAGCCAGCAAAGCGGTATTCCGCACCAGTTGATTGTGGCGCAGGCTGCGTTGGAGTCTGGCTGGGGGCAACGCGAGATCCCAGCGGCGGATGGCTCACGCAGTTATAACCTGTTTGGTATCAAGGCTGGTAGCAGTTGGGGTGGCCCGGTGACGGAGATCACCACTACCGAGTTCGAAGAAGGGGTGGCGAAGAAGGTCAAGGCACGCTTCCGCGTGTATGGCTCCTATATGGAAGCGATTGGGGATTACGTCAAATTGCTGACCAACAACCCGCGCTACGCCAACGTTGCCAGTGCCAGCAGCCCCGAGCAGGCGGCACATGCGCTGCAAAAGGCCGGCTATGCGACCGATCCGCTGTATGCCAAAAAGCTGGTCAGCATGATCCAGCAAATGAAAAGCGCTGGGGAGCAGGTAACCAAGGCCTATACCCACGATTTGCAGGATCTGTTTTAGCCGTCGGGCGCTGCATGCAGCGCCCATTTTTTTACTCAAGTTTGCCGTCAGATGGCCGATAACCCAAACAGGCTGGATGGCAACGCCCGGCACAATTTTTGACCTCTGTGGGCCGCTGGCACCGCAGCATAAGGAACCTCTATGTCCAACAGCTTAATCAATACCGCGATGAGTGGCCTGAATGCGGCGCAGGTTGCGCTTAGCACCGTCAGTAATAACATTTCCAACTACAACGTGGCGGGCTATAACCGCCAGACCGCGATCCTGGCGCAAAACGGCGGCCTGGGCACCATGAACGGATTTATCGGCAACGGAGCCACCGTGACTACGGTCAATCGCGAGTATAACCAGTTCATCATGACCCAGCTGCGCGGAGCGCAAAGCGAAGCTTCGGCCCAGAGCAGCTACTTCGAAAAAGTCTCCCAGATCGACAACCTGCTGGCGTCCAAAACCAATACCCTGGCATCGGGGATGGAAGATTTCTTCAAAAATCTGCAAAACGTTGTCAGCAATGCCGGGGATGACGCTGCCCGTCAGACCGTGTTAGGCAAGGCCAACGGCCTGGTGAATCAGTTCAACAATGCGGATAAATATCTGCGCGATATGGATGCGGGCGTCAACCAGCAACTGAGCGACAGCGCCAACCAGATCAATACATACAGCCAGCAGATCGCCCGTTTGAATAACGAAATCACTCAGGTGCGGGCCAGCAGCGGCGGTAGCGAGCCGAACGCCTTGCTGGATCAGCGCGATCAGTTGGTGACAGAGCTTAACAAGGTGGTCGGCGTTCAGGTCACTCAGCAGGACGGTGATGCCTATACCGTGACCTTCGCCAACGGCCTGACGCTGGTGCAAGGCAACTCCTCCTATCAGGTGACGGCGATGCCTTCCAGCAAAGACCCGTCCCGCCTGACGCTGGGTTACGATCGCGGCAATGGCGCCAGCGAAATTCCGGAAAGCCAGATTGGTAGCGGCAGCGTTAGCGGCGTGCTGAAGTTCCGCAGTGAATCACTGGACGGCGCACGTAACCAGTTGGGGCAACTGGCCCTGGCGCTGGCCGATAGCTTTAACCAGCAGCATCGCGAAGGTTTTGATATCAACGGCGATCCGGGGGAGGATTTCTTCAGCTTCTCAGGTGGGCGTACGGTCAACAATACCAACAACACCGGCAATGCCTCGCTGTCGGTCTCCTTTACCGATACCAGCAAGGTCAAGGCCAGCGACTACCGCATGGAGTTTGACGGTGCCAACTGGCAGGTCACGCGCCTGTCCGACAACGTCAAGGTGCCTGCCACTGCAGGCACTGATGCGGATGGCAAACCGACGCTGAGCTTTGATGGCCTGCAGGTCGGTGTGACGGGCAACGCGCAAAAGAATGACAGCTTTACCGTGAAGCCGGTTAGCGATGTGGCCGGAACCCTGAAGGTCGCGATCAGCGACTCGGCCAAGTTTGCAGCCGCAGGAACGGAAGATGGCGGTAAGGGTGATAACGACAACGTCAAGAAACTGCTCGATCTGCAAACCGCCAAAGTGGTGGAGGGTAAAGCAACTTTGAGCGGCGCCTATGCCGGATTGGTCAGCAGCGTGGGTAACCAGACCGCTACCGCCAAGGTCAACGCCACCGCACAAACCAATATTGTGACCCAATTGCAAACCCAACAGCAGTCCATCTCCGGGGTTAACCTGGACGAAGAGTATGGCGAACTGCTGCGTTTCCAACAGTATTACATGGCCAATGCGCAGGTGATCCAGACCGCCAGCTCGTTGTTTGACGCCATACTGAATATTCGTTGATTTTACCGTTAACCGCAGCCGGTATACCGGCTGCGGATGCCCTTAGTGAGGAATCCAACCCATGCGCATGAGCACCAGCATGATCTACCAGCAGAATCTGTCGGGGGTCACCAATAATCAGTCTCTGTGGATGCAGTCCGGGCAGCAGCTTTCCAGCGGCAAGCGCGTGCTTTACCCTTCGGACGATCCGTTAGCGGCGTCACAGGCGGTGATGATCTCGCAGTCGATGTCAGAAAACAGCCAGTACGCGCTGGCACGCACCTTTGCCCGTCAGAATATCTCGATGGAAGAAACCGTGCTGCGTAGCGCTGCCGACGGCATCAAGGACATGAAAACGCTGATCGTCAACGCCGGTGACGGCACGCTCAGTGATAATGACCGTGACTCTTTGGCCACTCAGTTGCAGGGGCTGAAAGATCAGCTACTCAGCCAGGCCAACAGTACCGACGGTAACGGCCGTTTCATTTTTGCTGGCTTTGCCAATGACAAAGCCCCGTTTGTCGAGCAGGGCGGCAAGGTGGTTTATCAGGGCAGCAACTCGGCCATTGAGCAGAAAGTGGATGCCAACCGCACCATGACCGTGGGCCACACCGGCAGCTCGATATTTATGTCGCTGACCAGTAATATCAAACCGGAGCCGGACGGCAGCGCTTCCGAAACTAACGTGTTCGAGAGTATCGACACGGCGCTGAAAGCGTTGAAAACCCCGCTGCAAGGGGCCGATGAGGCTACTCGTGCACAGGTGACGGCGGCGCTCGATAAGGCAACCCGTGGTCTGGATAACAGCTATAACAACGTGCTGAGCACCAATGCGGTGCTGGGGACTCAACTGCAAGAGTTGGACGTGCTGGACAGCATCGGTATCGAAAACAACACGGCTAACAAAAATCAGCTGACCGCGCTGGTTGAGGCGGATGTGGTGGAGGCGATCTCGTCTTACTACATGCAACAGGCTGCCTTGCAGGCATCGTATAAGACCTTCAGCGATATGCAGGGGATGTCGCTATTTCAAATGAATCGATAATACCCGTTGTCTTTCAAGCTGCAGCGTTGTTACCTGCACTATCTCACCCCAGTCACTTACAAAAACGTAAGCTCTTGGGGATGAGATAGTTTGTCGCCTAGCTGCTGCTTGAAATCCATAGTGTATTAATTCTAGATAATGTCTATATTCATGGTGTAGGGCACTGCGCCCTATAACGTGGATATAGAGCGTAGTACCGTTTTTACACAGCCTGATTTAACGGCGGGAAACGTCAGGATATTCAGGCTGGATAAGTGAACTTGCTATTTTTAACGTCACGCATTAAAAAAAGATTATTTTTTCTTTTTGGCTACGGTCCAGATTTTTCCGCAGGCGGAAGCCGTGATCTGAATGCGATTAGTGGTCCAATGCGCCATGCCCAAGGCTCTGCGTGCTTTCCTGTTAGTTTTCGCTTTCATTTGATGCTCCTGGCTATATTGAGATAAATAAAATTCCGCCGCCCTAAGGTGCGGTTATTTTATTTTCTTGGTATTCCGTTGGTGTTAATAAATCACGCGACCAATCTAATGGTCTTTTTCCGTTTTTTTATACGGCATGGGATTTATTTAATGAGGCCATTCTAAGGGGGGTATTTTATTATTCAAGCCCGGCAGAATAATCGCCGCTAAATCTGGTTAATTTCACTTTTTCAACTTTTTATCTCGGAAAATATCTTTCCCTGCTAGTTTGTCTCGCGGGTAACCTCAGCGTTAAGGGGTCATACCGCCGATCACCGCCGCCAGCCGATCGAAAAACTCACCGAACAGGTGCTCGCAGAAGGGGGCCAGCATTGGCATCATCATGCCAAGAGTCAGCATGCCGATGGTTAACGTGACAGGGAAACCGATAACAAACACCGAAAGCTGTGGGGTAACGCGGTTGAGCAAGCCAAGCGCCAGGTTCAGCGTCAGCAGCAGGCAGATCAGCGGCAGAGCCAGCATCATACCGTTAATGAAGATCAGCGTTCCCGCTTGGGTCAGCGCCAGGAAACCGTTGCCGTTCAGCGGCCGCGCCTGGATCGGCAGGGTATGGAAACTGTCTGCCAGCAGCGAGATCAGCCACAGGTGACCATCGAAGGTTAGGAACAATAGCATCGCCAGCAGGTTCAGCAGGCGCGCCAGCAGTGGCGTATTGGGGCCACCGGAGGGATCGAAGAAGGTGGCGAAGGACAGCCCCATCTGCATGCCGATCACCTCACCCGCCAGGCGCACCGCCGCAAAGGCGAACTGCATCGTCAAACCGATCGCCACGCCGATCAGGATCTGCTGCACGGCCAGCCACAGGCCGGTGACGGAAAACAGGGGGATGTTGCTGGTGGGCAGAGTGGGAGCGATCAGCAAGACGATCAGGCCGCCCAGGCCGATTTTCACCCGCTTGGAGATCTGCTTTTCACTGAACAGCGGGGCGGTGCTAATCAGCGCCAGGACGCGTAGCAGAGGCCAGAAGAACTGGCTGAGCCAGACGCTGAGTTGGGCGCTGTCAAAGGTCAGCATGGTTAGCCGATCAGGTTCGGCAGGTTGCTGAACAGCATGCGCATGTAGTCCAGCAGCAGGTTGAGCATCCACGGCCCGGCAACGATCAGGGTAGCGACCACGGAGAGAATTTTGGGAATGAACGACAGCGTCATTTCGTTAATCTGCGTGGCGGCCTGCAACAGGCTGACGATCAGCCCGCTGAACAGCGCGGCCAACAGCAGCGGAGCGGCCAGCGCCAGCGCCACTTTCATCGCTTCCGTACCCAGCGCCATTACCGATTCAGGTGTCATCTCTTTTCTCCAATATGGGCGGTTGCGTTCTGCCCCTCACCCCAACCCTCTCCCAAAGGGAGAGGGGGCTAATCTGTGCTCTTTCGGAAAGAATATTGTGCTGTTAGTCATTCTTTTCTTTCAGATGGATAACTAAAGTTTCAGCAAACTCGATCGGTCCCCTCTCCTGGGGGAGAGGGTTAGGGTTAGGGTGAGGGCGAGGGGTCAACACCGATCTAGCTATAAAAACTCTGCGCCAGCGAACCCAACAGCAACTGCCAACCATCCACCAGCACAAACAACATCAGCTTGAACGGTAGCGAGATAGTCGCGGGCGGCACCATCATCATCCCCAGCGCCATCAGCACGCTGGCCACCACCAGGTCGATGATCAGGAAAGGAATAAACACGGTAAAACCAATCTGGAAGGCGGTTTTCAGCTCACTGGTGACATAGGCGGGCAACAGAATACGCATCGGGACGGCCTCTGGGCCTTCCAACGCGGGCAGGTTAGCTAGCCTGGCATACAGGGCGAGATCGCTTTCCCGCGTCTGGCGCAGCATAAACTCGCGCAGCGGTTGCGAACCTTTGTCGATCGCCACTTCCATGCTGATCTTGTCCTGGCTGAACGGCAGATAGGCATCCTGGTACACCTTGTCGAACACCGGTGACATGATAAAGAAGGTCAGAAACAGCGCCAGCCCCAGCATCACCTGATTGGGTGGTGCCGACGGGGTGCCGAGGGCGTTACGCAGCAGCCCCAGCACGATGATGATACGGGTGAAGCTGGTCATCATCAGCAGCATTGCGGGCAGGAAGCTGAGTGAGGTGATCAGTACCAGCGTCTGTACCGGCAGCGTCCAGCTTTGGCCGCCGTTGGCCGTAGGTTGGCTAATCAGCCCCGGCAACTGTGCCAAAGCGGCAGGGCTGAGCAGTAGCAGGCCTGCGGCCAGCAGCGGGCCAAAAGCCCGGCGGTGGGAGAATGGATTCATGCCGATTTATCCGGGCGTTTTAATACGTTTTGCATTAGCTGGCGGAAATCTGCCGGTGATTTATGGTCGGTTGCTTCCTGTACCGGTGGTGCGGGCAGGGTGTGCAACGGGGTGATTTGCTGAGCCGTAACGCCCAGCACCAGCCAGGTGTTATCCACTTCAACCACCACCACGCGTTCACGTTGGCCAACCTGACAGCTGGCACGCAGGTTGAGCAGTTTTTGATTGCCACGGGCCTGCGGAGCAAAGCCCAGCCGACGAAACAACCAGCCAGCGAGCAGGATCAGCAGCAAAATAGCGCCGAGCGCGCTGCTGACCTGCATCAATACCGAGCCGGTGGGCAGCGCCGAACCTGCGGGCTGCTGGGTGCTTTGCGTCTGCATGCTGGCGTTGGGGTTCATCAGCGGCTCAGGCGGCGCATGCGCTCGGAAGGCGTGATGATATCGGTGATGCGTACGCCGAAC
>DWRE01000271.1:0-10546 GCA_018251075.1 Metardaris cosinga cedra | reverse complement strand
AATACAGTTTCAAGTGACTTCATACAATGATCTCATTAATTGCACGAACATATGCACCGAAAGACACAACTATAGTATATGTAGTAGAACCAAAAAACAAATTGCTTAATGATATAAATAGATGGAGCGGTGGGACTGCCCCGCGTTCACCAGATACGTTTTTCCCTTTAATGTCATCATCAGGCTCATCATCATAATCGCCATCATTTGCACAATTGCCATCATCACATTCACCATCATCCTCAGCATTATTATTATCATCGACAACAACAATACAGTTATTTATTTCCGCCGCTTTTGTATCTCTAATACATAATATGCAGGTATTGAGACCTCTCGATGTAGTTTCGTATTGATGGGAGTGAGTTTCTGAAACTTTGATCGAACAGTTCAAATACTGCAAGTTTCCTGCGATAGGTTTGTTTTTAAAGAAACTGTAGACTATTTGAACAAATTCGAAGTAAAAGTTTTACAATGAAAAGTTTTTTTTTGCTTAAAGCAAATCGAATATACAATTTTATTACCATGAAGACATAGTGTATAAAGCCCTCCGGATGGATGTAGTGACACTGTATGGAGAGTGGCTGGCAGTCGTTGGATGCGAAGCACTCAGGGGTGTGCTATTGGACAGCCCTTAGTCCAGCAGTGAACGGAAACCGGCTGATGGTGATGTAGATGATTATCACGATTATCATCAGCTTACTCCTCGACGTAAGCCTGTCCCAATGAGCGTTATTGCGCTTTGCATTTAGCGTTATTTGCAACCAACACGACCAATAAGGCAGTCTAAGAGAGACTGCTCGATCCAACCAAGTCACAATATAACAAAGCTAAGATTCAACATAACAATATAAATATAGATGGTCTTGAACTTCATTTTGTGAACAAACGTCGTTAACCTTCGCGAAGTTCAAACAAGCATGATACATACGCTTTTGACCGGCGGCGACCTTTGCATTCCATGACATTCGTTGCAACTATTAATGGGTGTCTGGTGTCCATAAAATGTCATAACATTTCACGGAGCTCGTGTTTTTATCGAAAATATTAACACTATATAGGTAGGTTGTGGGTTGTCGGCCTAGTGTTTGGTGGACACCGGAACCGCTTAGCAGATTGTGGGTTCGCTTCTTATCCGAAAAAATATTCCTGGATGAGTATAAGTTTCTCTTGAGGAATTCATAAATACTGAAATGCTTTAAGGGTACATATCTATTATTTGTCATTATCTCATTTGCCAATACATGCCCCACAGGAACGGAAAAGACATTGAAATCTAGATTTAATAAATTAAGCGTGTTTTATCTTTTAAACTTATTATTGTTTTGTTATAAAGCTTTGCTATATATCTAAACAATTATTATGTACCTTTGTATTTATGTACATACATACATACGTGTGGTGTATGTGTTAGCTATATTAACTATGGGAATGAAATAATTGATAGCTATCTATGGTTTAGGTCCACGATAGACAAAAGTGGTAGATTTCAAAATAAACAAAAGTATCGTAATAGCATCAAAGGAAATAATATGTACTTATTTAAAACATAAAGGAAACCATGTATGTAACGCCAGCAATTCCTTCTCTATACCAGTTCTCATTAAAACGCACGCAAGTAAATGAGAACGGAACATTGAAAATGTATCTTTTTCAATCGGCAATGGCGCATCGGGCGGCGGCCATATTGTCGCCGGAAACGGAAGCCGGGCCGGTGTTTGGCGCGAAATATCGCCTTTGTCTCGTTCAATAGCGATCCGTAAATATTCAAGTGCGTGTCTCTCTGCGTATTTCTGATGAGTTGTGGGGTTGTTGCGTTGCGCCTGGAGATCAAAGATTCCCGTTTTAATGGACGATGCAGTCATTGTCAAACGGATACACTACAAAATAATGGCGACAATCCAAACCGCCATTACTGTACGTATACCTCTCCAAAATCGAGTACGTCGTGAGGTATACGCTTGCGTTGTTCCATACAGCTATTCTATTGTAGACTTAAATATGATGTTATAATAACAACTGAAGAAATGGGCAGAGTAGTAAAATCCTCCCCCTTTTCATCAATTTTATTATACGTTCCACGGAATAAGTGGCGAGATTATTGTCATACAACGGGTCCATATACAGACTCCGTACTACTCTACTCGGAATTTCAACTTTGAAAACCCAATAATAATTTGTTCAACCCAGGGATCGAACTCAGGATCTTGACATAACATCTCAGCAGTGTTTTTGATAATGTTTTGCTCAATTTTTATATAATCAAGAGGTTAATAATGCACACTTCATGGTCTCTATTTATCTTCTAGTCATCAGTGGATGTATTATCGTTAGGTATAAATTTGTCATATTTTCGTACCGCGGAAGGGTAAATTTAACAACAAAGCTTACCGCACGCTGAGCTCCGAGTGCTCCGACTCGAGGAACCCTAACAAAGAGTCGCAGGTTCGATACACTGTAACAAAGCAGCCCACTAAATACATAATTTCCTATAGAAATACTATGAACAATTGTACACATAAATTTAATAATAACTCACCCTACGCGAAGTTAACGAGGTAATGACGTATTATGAGCAAGGGGATTCGTTACGGAGTATCCTTAGTTTCTCTGGCTGCGAATGGAGCTAACACAATAACTAAAAGCTAATTATTAGTAACATTTTAATTATAAGCATAACATTGAAATTGTTAACGTAATATACGATTAAATTATGTACCGATGTAAAATGAGTTTCGTTATGATTCGGGTTTAACAAATAGTCTGGTTGCATACGTCAATAGGCGATGGTGCCCAGTCACCATCGGGTAGTCCCTTTGCCTATGTATCGGGTTCAATTAGTTAAAAAACTTATGTTTTTTTACTAATTGAACCCGTTTGTTTGTCGTATAGGCTCACCCGTTATTCTTTGTTGGGATGTAAACGTGGGACGTAAACTGGTGAAACGTGGGAGTGTACTGTACACCTCTAACTACCTCCTAGGGGATTACAGGTGTGGTGTTGCGTTTCTTTAAAAATAATTATAATGATTATTTATTATCACCAGAATATAATCCGTTTACTAAAATCGTTTGTTGTTTAAAAAGGGTGTCATCTCTTAGGCTCAACTTACCTAGGTTTGACTTTGACTTTAGATCATTTTATTCTGAACGGTGTCAAATGTATAACAGTATAACTATGAAAAGATTGTTAAGGATAAATTAATATTGAGATACAGACGGTTGAAAAACGACAATGTTATAGGCACTTAAAGGTATTTTCGCCACATCGGTAACTAATCAATCAAAATGCGTTCATTTAACCGTGTATCAACCCGCGGGGAAACTCCGTGAAAATTCTACATAACGACACGTCTTCAGGGATGGAGGAGTAGTGGTGTGTTCTCTTTTACGCGTATACAATAAGAGGGGGACAGTGAACAAAAGAACGCTACGATATTCATGGGTGCCTGGTACGTACGTGCGAGGCGACGAAGCGTACCACTAGACTAGTCGATGACGATGACTGAGGGATGGCCGGGTGAGCTGTCGATATCGATGAAACATTGTGACTTTTGATCTGCAAAGATTTTCACTACACTTCGCTTTCACTGGCCAGCATGGCAGACTATGGCCATAACCCTCTCATTCTGAGAGGAGACCCATTTTCCAACAGTGGAACGATAAAGGGTCGATATCGATTACCCCGATTGTAACATTATCTTCTGCCAACTTGCACCTGGTCAACGTCGTGGACTGTGGCCAGAACCGTTTTAATTTTGATAACAGCTCCGTAAACAGGAACGATAATTCCATCACAAGAACGGTAAGTGTGGGTTGATAATAGCACACTTACAAAATTATATTAATAAATGTTTGCATGTAGAAAGAGTCAAAGTAATATTAACTAAACATAAAGTTTCTATGTATTGTTATTGCTGGCCACGTCTCAGTAAAAGGAGCATAGGCAGCCCGCCGATTGCGCCAATTAGGGGAGACCTATACCCAGAAGTGGACCTCAAAAGGCTGATGATGATAATTATGCGTTATTGTGTAAACAGTAAATCTAAATAAAACTTATCCCGTATTAAACTATGAGACGTAAAATTAATAAATTGTCATTGACAATTAGGTATTAAAATAATTATAATTATATCTAATGTTATTTGGATCAAATCTTCCTTTAATAAATGAACATGACTGTATGAAGACTCTAAGGAACGTAGAAAAGACGAAACTGTCAGGACCGTAGTAGGTAAAAATACTTATTATTTGACTATTCCTATGGGAAATAGGCGTGATAATATATATGAAGTATTTTTATATGGTCACGCCAGATCCTTCACGAAGTAGGCAGAGAGCACTGAATTCCAAATATATGTCGGAAATCGGCAGCGCTACCAGCGCCATCTTTCGACAGCTAGGGCGCGTAATCAGGGTATTCGAACAAAGAGGAACAGCGAGTACACTTATAATCACTTTTTATTATAACGGTTTACAAATTATTATTAAGCAACACTCGGCAACGGGCAAACGAAGCGATTAACAGTTCCTAGTGTATGGGGAACGCTCTCTACGGCGGCTCAATGAGCAGTAAGCCGCCACGCCGCGTCCCTCCACAGCCAAGGTCTGTCGTAACACCAAGTTAGCAGAATAGCGTCGTCATCGCAACGGTGCTGCCGTATCGTCGCGATCGTAGAACAAAGACGGATCTGATATTTTCTAACTTTTCAGGAGTGCACTTTGAATATTTCTTTTTACGTTAAATAAACAAATAAATCCGTCGGTGTTCAACTCTGTATCTCCGTTGTATAATACAGAATTAGAAAAACGTGTTTGTTTTATAATAAAATTAAGTAAGTTAAGTATTTCAAGTAAAAATACGTCAGAAAAGATTTTTCTGAAAAAAAAAAATCCGTCTTTGTTCTACGACTGCGACGAAATATGCAAATAAATTACAACAGATAAACCCACCAGCAGCCTGCGCAAAGTCCATGGGATCAACAGCGCGATCGCAGATCTCTCGAATTTTTGACAGCGATTCTGAGTACTGACTCAATAACGTCTTGTACACCTCCATCGCTTCCTGCAGTATAAAATGTTATTACTTAAAAAAAATTATTAATTTCCCACGATGAGCATACTTGTTAAACTCAACGCAAGCCCACATTTATTTAAAGATAATGTTTTTTTTATAACTAACATTATTCAACAGATATTTATATACCAAAGTGTAAAAGAAAATTTTTACTTTAAGCTCGAACTTACAGTGTTGTCAGGATGTTCAATTCTACGCTGAGCAGCTTTCACCAAGGCCGGAGCAAGAAGTTCAACCTGAAATATATTTAAAGAGTCAAGCTACTCTATCTTTTGTTCGCCCATTTTTAATTAAACATAATAATTTCTTTTTAACAGGGAATCACGCTACAAAGTTTGTGGAGCCTTAATCTGTTTCAGCTGTCCTTACGACTACAGTGTTTTTAATCAATGGATTGAATTGACATTTTACTTTTTCAGGATTAAGTAACGAAAATTCATATTGCAATTACCTGGTTTTTAGCACGCATCAGCTCCTGGCCAGGTGCTGCAGCGCCGGCGTCAGCGACGAACCTTACAGTCCTGGATACCTTACCCAGTTGTGACAAAAGTTCCGCAATCTTTTTCTCCAATATGTATTTGCGTTTCTGTTCATCTAGAAGATGATGAAACAAATGTAAGTCTTATTAACAATCAGTTTTATAAAGTAAATAATCCAGAATATTTGAAGAGAAGACAGAAGCGCCGGGATTTAATTAAAACAAATACAATTAACTACAAATAGAATAATTGTATCTAAATCCAACTTACCTCTTTCAACGTCAGCAAGAACATCGAGGTCAGCGAGAGGTTCTTCCTCCAAGAAGTCTTCTACGACCCTCGTCACTACGCGCCATGTCAGCATGCTGCGCAGCTCTTTTAATCGTTCCAATAACAAACTGTTAAATATAAAAGAAAAACTTGTTAAATATAAAGGAAGATCTAGAAGATTATGTTCACAATTGAAATTGAATATTATGTTCACAATTGAATTGAATAAAAGAAGAAAGAAAGTTTACGGTAGAAATAGGTATAGTGGTTCTGCAGCAGGAACCAAATATTGCTTAATAACAACTGTTTAGTCTCCGAAACCAGCGTGCATGTATGAAAAGAGTTATGAATGTGGAGGAGGCGCAGCAGGTCTGTAAGGATAGAGATATTTGGCACTCAGTTCTCTCTGACTACCCCGTGAGGGACCCGGCTTGAAGATATGTATGTATGTATGTAGTTGTCAAAACATTGAATAGTCTTAAGACTAGCCATAACAATATCTACTTTACAATCTTACCTTTAAAATCGATTACTTTGTGCAGTGTCAAGATCGGAAAAACGTTATTATAATTTTCTGTGCTATTTGTAAACCATGACATTTCACAACGCCAAAACATCGTTCATTTTTTAAATAGCGGATTATTTTTTATAGTTCATAGGGAAGTTCCTTAAATTTTTTAAGTTTTTAAGTTTAAGGAAGTTTTTTAAATAAATTTTAGTAGATATGATTCATCAAACGCCAAGTATATTTTGATATTCAAATGCCTTTAATTTTTACTAACAAAGCTAAATAAAGGATTGCTCTAACATAACAATAGTACCAACTAAGATTGTAATTATTATAATTGCTATTATATTGTTACTCATGTTACGATTCTTTTGGTATTGCTATTTCTGCCTAATAAAACAGACAAAGAAAGCTTTGGGTTGTTAAATCGCAAAATACATATTTATTCTTAACTTACAACTTTAGTATAATGTTGCAAACTGAACGCGCCAGTGCCAATTTTGCACGGCTGTCCTAACATCAGACAAGCGGATGCCGACCGAATGTTGTCCTTCTTCGAATTGAGCACTGCTTCCTTCAAGAATATTAGCGAGGATTCGAAGGACATTTGTTGTAGCGGCGATGTTGATGCCTCCATGCCTTTACGGCTCATGGGTTCAAACAGCCCGTTGTAAGTCATGTAATCCGCTATCAGAGACAAGTGTCTCGGATCCACCGCGATGCCATAAACGTTGAATACATTCTGTATCTCCTTTATGATCACTTTATTCGCCGCTTCTATCCCGTAAGTGTTCGCTATCGCGTGGATGTCGTTGCTGTATAGTTTATTCAAATCTAACAAGTGATTGTATTTGAACATTTGCACTATGTTGATGCCTTCTGTTTTCAGATACAAAATATCTTTCTCTTTGTTCGTGATGGCGCGTTTTATGTTTTTCACTTCGTAGATGACTGACCTCATAGCAGCGTCGCGTAACGCTTGTGAAAGGTCCACCCTAAGAAACGCGATTGGAAAGAGCACTGTAAGCTCACACCATTGGTGATTTTTAGTGTCGAAAGTGTAGTTTGTGGCATTCGACAAGTTTTCTACAACATTATTCATTATCTGACTCTCTTCTGCGGTAACTTTGTCGTTTTCTTCTAATAGGTCGTCCGAGTCTTTAGGAATGTCCTCTACTATCTCGGCTTCATCATCGGACTTCTCTTCTTCTCCAGACTCCGGATCTTCATACTCTTGTTCTTCTGCACGTTTCTTGCGTATTTTCTCCTGTAAATTTATAAATATTTACTTACACTGCTATTTAGGTCTTCCGCGGTCGCGAGAGACTTGTGCCCAGCAGAGGAAAAAGGATCTAACCTATCAAAATGTTCACTATTGCAATTAATTTAGGGCCTTCATCATGCAAGTAACACAGAAAAATGAACAGAACAACAGAACAGAACAAAGAATATTTTGTACCAATTGTTTTAAAATATTTATGAAATTATATAAACTTACATCGGTATTATCATCATCGTCGTTAGGGCCGTCTTCGTCAGAACTATCATCCTCCAAATGAATTCCTTTATCTGCGACATTTGCTGTCACATCTTCTCCCTCTTCGTCTTCCTCGTCAGATGGTGCTCGGCGTTTTTTCTCCTTCTCTGTCACCCACATAATGCCACAAGTAGATTTAGTGTGCTTACGAATTATGAAGAACATCTCGTTGAAGAACTTATTTTGCATGTGCTTTATAATCTGATGTGGCTTAACGGCATATTGTGCTTTATATTGAGAGTGGGGCAAAAATGTAAAGCGCATTACTGTTTTAAGTTGCCTATTCGGATTAATTACTATTTCACATTGCACGTCAATCTTTTCTAGAACATCGGATACAGTAACTCTGTTCATTTTTTGCCTGAGACGTTCAGCTCTTTTGTTTAAATTGGTCAAGTCACTTAAGAATGGAATGTCCATGCTAGGAGTTTTGAGTTTAGCGGAAGCGGTCATTAGTATTTCTCGAAGTCGCGGTATACCCAATGTGACGTTCATGTCACCACGGCCAGCGAAATGGAAGGTGTTCAGTGTCATCTGAGTAGATGGTTCGCCAATAGATTGTGCTGCTAACAATCCTACTGGCTCTCCTGGTGCTGCCATAGAAGCTAAATACTTGGCATTTATTATTTCTGCGAATTTTTCTTTCTCTGTATATTCACTATAGATGTGTTCTTGTTCTTTGCGATTCTTTAAATAATTTTGTGTTAGCATATTCAATTGCTCACTTATTACACCCAATTTATATTCCGGGGAAAATTTACAGGAAATTGGGTCTGGGCAACGTTTTTTCATGTATTGTTGTCTTTCGTCTTCGTCTAAATTACGCCACATTTTTTCGATTTCCCAATAATAAGGATCTCGTGTTCGGTCCGTTGGTTTATCATCTAAGACAACATCATTTTTTACTATAACGGAAAACTGAGTGAATGGACTATATCTGACTTTTTGTAATGGACTTCCATTCTTTTTCTTCCACTTTTTCAGTGATTTTTGTGATTTCGAGATTTCTTTAGATTCACCAACTTCTTTAAATTTCTTTATTACCGATTTGCTTACGACGGCACTTGAATTTATGTCAAGAAATTCAAATTGGTTCTCATTAAGATATTGACATTTTAATACATCAAGCCCATCTTCCCCATAAGCAAATTGAATTACACTGCTATCAGAATCCCTTACAGTATGATCATATGCTACACTTAACCCTTCTAAGTGTTTAATGAGACATCTTTGTAAATAACCGGATCGACTTGTTTTAACTGCTGTATCAATAAGACCTTCACGACCAGCCATACAATGAAAAAAGAACTCTTGGGGTTGAATTCCCGTCATGAATCGTCCATCAATAAAACCTCCAGCTCTAGGAGAAACATCGTATGGCAAAAAACTAGGCAAAGACCGTCCAGATATCATCAAGGGTGGCCTTTTGCCTTCCAACTCAATCTGGCCTAGAAGGCATGAAATCTGCATAGTATTAACAGTTGATCCCTTAGCACCAGATTGCACCATTAGTTGCAGATTATTATATGGGAATTTTTCAAGCAATCCTTCTGATAAACACACAGTGTTAATATTATTTGTGTATGAGTCTAAAAGACTTTTATATTGTCTATCCAGATTAGCTCGAAATTTTGGGTCCTTAAAAAGCATTTCACTGATTTTCTCTTTAAGTTTTGATTCATCAACATCATCTGGTAATTCAGTAGCTTTAGCAGCTGCAACTTTTCCAACCTGCCTTACCAAGCTGATAAAATTATCTCTTTTTTTATCAGCTTCTTCCACCACCAGGATATCTTTAACACCCAAAGTAAAGCCTATCCACTGAAGATAAAAAGTAAATACTTTAGAAAAGGAACTTAAAAGTGCGCTTGAGCTATCACCACCATATAATTCAAACATGCAATGAACTAAGCCATATGGTGTAGCGCCATAATGAGTTTTATCTAACACACCACATAAAAGCTCTCCTTTTCGTATAATAACCTCTGCCTCAGTCATAACATTTGGATTTGTGAAAGGAGTACCACCAGCCTTCCATTGCCTTGCAGGCTGCTTCTGCCAAGCCTTTGAGCTGATTTTAGCTTTGCCGGTTAAAGTAAGGTATGGTTTTCCTTTAGGTATGCTATTAATTATTATTGTTGAAAGAATTTGTTTCCCTGACCATAACATGACTGGTTTTAATATTGTTGGAGGTAAAAGCTTGATTTCACCCCTATAATTGGATAAAGCTTGGAAAACCAACTGTTGATAGTCTGCTTTTGTAAAGAAGGCTCCTCTAATAGACATCTTCACTCCTGATATCACATGATCTTGGATCAAACCGCTCAAAGGTGTTCCATCCTTTGGAACAAGGTATTGCTTTCTAACAGACATGATGTTGTATGCCTCACTTCTAGCAATTTCGTTTTGGGGGAAGTGTGCATTCATTTCATCACCATCAAAATCAGCATTGTATGATTTACAGTTTGCATAATGCAGCCTTAAAGTTTTCTCACCTTTAAGAATCCTAGCTCTGTGAGCCATCATACTGGGTTTGTGAAGAGATGGCTGACGATTTAATAAAAGAATATCACCATTGACCAAATGTCTATGAACGATTTTTAGACCTGAGGATTTATATTCATCTGGTGTTAGCAATCTTTTGGCTAACGATTTCCTTTTCTGAATTGAATCAGG